>JANHFO010005281.1:148751-160628 GCA_032468095.1 Pareas carinatus
TGCTAGGGAGAAGTGTATGTTAAATTATGTTGCAATCCCTAGTACAGCCCCTTTAATGGGAGGAGGCAATGTCTCCTTTTCTGTCCTTCGACTCAATCTCATGAGCCATCAGGTAGAAAGCCATTACTTTTATGTTGACTTTTTTTTATATATATATTGTGTTAAATGTTTTTGTGCTGACATATAATTTGTGTGTGTATATATGTTTTTGTGGATTTTCACAGGTACAGGTATGTATGTCTAGGTGTGTTCGGGTCTTTTCCTGTATAAGGTTGAGAGTATCTTGGCCAAGATATTCTCAACCTTACATGGGAAACGACCCAAACACATCTAGACCTGCGTGTGTGTGTGTGTGTGTGTGTGTGTGTTTGTGTGTGTGTGTGTGTGTATGTAGATCTAGGTGTGTTCGGCTCTTTTCTCATGTAAGATAGAGAATATCTTGGCGATGTTTTAGCAAGGTCTCACTCGCCATCTTCTAGCTGGTGCTTTTGGCTTCTTGCTAGTGTGAAGCCTCCAGATGGCGAGTGAGACATTGCCAAAACATCGCCAAGATATTCTCTATCCTACACAGAAAAAGACCCGAACACACCTAGCCCTCCATACCGGTACCTGTGAAAATCCATGGAAAAATATGTGAACCAAATCTCCAGAACCAAACACTTAGCCAACGAACACCACCTGAGAACAGAACTACACACACTCACTAACATATTAATAGCCAACGGATTCCAAAAAACACAATTAACAACCTAATCCTAAGAGGGACACCTTCCAAAAAACCAAGATACAGAACAAGACAATGGCATTGCACTCCTCCCTACATCAAAGGTACCACAGACAAAATCAGCAAAATTCTCCAGAAACACAATATCAGGACAGCCTTCGGCACCAACCAAAAAATAGCCAACATTCTAAGAAACTCCAAAGACAAGATCCAGTTAGAAACCAAGGAGTTTATGAAATACCATGCAACAATTGCCCAGCCACATACATTGGACAAACCAACAGGAGAATAAATGCACGCATCGCAGAACACAAAAACACAGTCAGAAAAGAAGAAAATACCTCCTCCCTCTTCCAACACCTTAAAGCCAGAGGACATGAAATTAATTTTGAAGGAACCAAATTAATCTCCAACAATGAACACTTCAACAAAAGAATAATCAGGGAAGCCATTGAAATAGAGAAACACCCTTACAACATGAATAAACAGGACAATACCTCCGACCTTCCAGACATCTGGAAACTAGCCCTCACCAACAAACAGGTGCCAGCCATGAAAGCCAACAACACAAGACACCAATTCCCCTCGCCAGCCCAAACCCTATCCCATCCTATAAATGAAAGACAACCACCATCCAGAAACCAGACCACAAACCTCAAACCCGAAGCCAAACCAAAACCCAAAATGCTACATCACAGCCACCCACTCAGGGCATCACATCACAAAACTCAGAAAATCACACCACTAGAACTCAAAAGTTACAACACAGCAAATGACCCAGGAGATCACAGCACAAGACCGGGGATTTCACATCAAAAGAACTCACAAGGTCATCAAACAGCCCATTACCCAAGCCATTAAAACAAAGGAGACTAATAAAAAACCAATCTCCACACAAACGGCCCAGGAGATTACAACAGCCTATTATACCAACATCAACTCCATCAACCAATGAAGAAATAACAACCCAGTCAACCAGTCCAGCACACCAAACCATCCCACCAGTATTTCCAAATAAAAAGCAGCTCCGATCACACTTCACCCACACTAGCAAGAGGTCAAAGGCACCAGCCTGAAGATGCCAAGCGAGACCTCGCCGAAACGTCGCCAAGATATTCTCTATCCTACACAGGAAAACAGCCGAACACACCTAGACGTATATACCTGTACCCATGAAAATCTTTCACTGCTGCAAAATTTGTTATGGATAGATAGGATGAGTTGGTAACCAGTGGCTGTTAGGCAGCCTCATTCCATCCATTAGTTTTGTCAAGGTAATGGAGCAGGTTTCTGGAATTCTACCAGATATTGGATGGCTTGGATGCTTCACCAGATACTATAAATGATTTCATTCTCCATCAGGCACAATGATGCAATTGGTGGTATGTCACTGATGTGTTTAATCAGAGTTCTAGGGAAGGTGCCAAGAACTGCAGCTTCATCATTATTTCCCATAACTTTATATACTAAAGGGACACATTACAAAATCCTAGTTGCCATAAAGCAGCACATAGAAAGACCGTTGCTTCATGTCTTGTTGGCTGATTTCCCAAGAATATTTACTGACCACAGTGAGACCTTGGATTCATGTTCCTTGGTTCTAATATAGAAGATCCCTTTGAACATTCAAGCACCAGTAACCTATGTGACAAAATTGATGTCATTTTTGTGACTGACAAGATTTTACAATGTATAGCACTGTTTATACAAAATACCTCAAGGGAGATGCTATCCCATTAGCCTGATACTGGATAGCATTTTAAACATTTGCATGCAAACAACAGTAATTCAACAATTGATACCCCCTGCCCCATTAACTAGATAGGATTGAACTACAGTGTTACCATGACAATTTAAACTGATAAAGTAATGGCTGTTGGAGCAACTTGACCAGTGTTTTCCAATCTCCTGAAATGGCCTCCCAACTTTTTCCAGTTGACATAGCCATTGCTGAGAATTCTGGGAGTTGAAGTCTTCCCACTTGGAAGCTGCCAACTTTAGAAACATGAAACAAGCCAAACCAACTGTCAACCCTATACACAGTGCCGTGTTTAGCCAGCCCACTGGAATGTCTGGGAAACTGAATGGAATGATGCTCTCCTCCACTCATTGAATTTAGAAAAATATGTAACTCTGTTAATAAACTGCAGGCACTCCAAAAGGGGCTGTGAAATCAGGGTTACAAGCAAACCACACAATTGATTAATCAAAATTCCGAGGGAAAAGTTCAGCTGCCATACTTCTTCCAAGATATCTTATCTGTTGAGCGAGTGGGTGGCCCTAGAAAATGGATAGATTTAAAATCTGTTGTTTTTTCTTTCCCTCCTCATGAATACTTTTTTGTGCACGCAATTGAAAAACATGAGTAGGAAGAATCTGAGATTCACAGGAATGAAGGTATACAATTCTGCAGGCAAGACAAAGCAATTCCATTGCAAATCTTGTCTGGAAGCATTGACTTTCATCATATGGTTTTATGAAGCTCTCCTGCATAAAAAATTCACAGGAAGAAGCTGTTCTAAAAATAGGTGACCACCCCTTAATTCTGCCATTTAAAACCAACTGCAGTTGAGAACATTAGTATATGAATTGTTTCCCTTTTCCTCACTTTTTGAGAGGGTGTTTTCACATCCATCCATTCATACCATTTCTTTCTCCAAACATATCAAATTGCTTTGCACCCACTATCAATTCATTTACAAGTAAATCGTTGATCTCAATGAAATGTGGAAATGTGCAAAATGCAGGTTGACTGTTAGAATGGTAGCAAAGAGTTCTGGTAGTTTTCTTCTTTCAAAGAAACAAAGGCTACAACATCACATGGAGCAAAGCTACTTACATCTGACTGAAATGAATGGGATTTGCAATAGGCAATGTGTGAGTTCTACATAGTACTTTGTTAGAAAATTGTTGCATTGAGGTACAATTCTGTTATACATCCACTCAAGCTGAATTCAGTTGGATTTATTCAAAGGTATGAAACTGCAGCAACAAACAATGTCACAAACGAACCTTATGTTAAATTTCCCAGGAAGATCAGTAAGATATCAAATGTTCTTCTTCCTACTTGGGTCTACATTAAATGAAATCTCATTGAAGATTGCGAAATTATTATTCATTTATTTTTACCCATCCTTATTATTTTTACAAATAATTCAAGGAGGCAAACATATCCAACACACTTTATTTTTCCACCATAACAATCCTGTGAGGTAAATTGGGCTGAGAGGATGACTAGCCCAAAGTCACTTAGCTTTCATGGCTAAGATGGGACTTGAACTCATATTCTTTTGCTTTCTAGCCCAGTGCCTTAGTCACTAAACAAAACTGATTAAAAATATAAAAGATAAAGCTAAGAATACTTTTTATCTTTAACAATATTATTGTGGTAGTTTGAGAAATTAATGATTTTTTCCTGACTGTAAAAATCTGACCAAAAAAAATCTATCTTTCCACTTCACATCAAGCAATTTGTTGTAAAATTCTCATTCTTTAAATTTAAAGAATTCCCAAAGCTTATTTTTAAAGGGAGGAAGCAAAAAGAGATCATTTACTGCCCCCTCATAAACACAATAGCTCTTTCTCTAAATTCTTGTCATTTCTCCTACATTTTTAAATCAGTAGTGAAGTAATGATTTTAGAGGAAAAAAATAATTGTCTTCTTAAAGTTATTTTCATCCCAAATAAGACACTTGTAATATGGATATGTAACAGTAAAATATAAAACTAACTGCACTAAAAGATATTGAGTGTTGAGTGATAATCAGAATTAAAGTTCTGACATTCCAAATCATTATTCAAAACATATTTTCTAAGATTAAAAATCAGTTCAAGAATTTCTCTCCTCTGTCTATATACATATGCTTAGCTTTAAGATATGAATTTTAAAAAGGTCAAATACATGCTATTCAGTTAAAACTGTATAATTCTCCTGAACAGAATGACATATCCAATAAATTTAAGGTCACTTCATTTTTTAAAAAAAAAATGTATTTTGAAATTAAAATTAACAGAGCTACAAATATATTTTGTCATTTTAGAATCATAAACTCTATCTATCTCTTTTTAAATATGGTATCTCTTTTAATTAATTTTAATTAAGGTTTTTGTGTCATTATATGTATGTAGTGTTATATTTTCAGATTTAATTTTGTATAACACTCAGCTAGAGTTATCAAACAGCTGGATTATTTTCTACATTTATTAAATGGAAGAAGCACAGGAGAAAAAGCTCCTTTCAATCAGTCTTTTAAAAGAAACAACCTACGATAAGCTTTTTCAGCTTCTACTGCACTGATACCCTCAGTTGTTCTGCTTTCATTTCCTACTTACCGCAATCTAGGGCATATACATTGACCAACAGAATTAAGACAAAAACACTATATACACTGGGCTTTTTTTAAAAAAAAATCCTTAAATTTTAGTAATAAAGAGGTGCAATAGGTACTAATGAAATGTCTATAAATAATTTTAAAACAACAAAATAATTCTGTACAAAACAATTTATTTAAAAAATTAAAATAGGTATTCTTATATATTTATATATAAAGTTCTATTGCTCTATAAATATAGATGATTTTGAGATAGTGAACAGAAATAAATGTGTTCCAAAGTGACACAGCTATTCATTTTAGGATATGGTTAGTCACAAATTATATTTTTGGCATGAATGTAAATAAAAAAGTTTGAAATGATACATCATTGTAGTAGTAAGTCTGCTGCGTCCAGAAACGATTAAATAGGAAAATGAGTTTGTCACCGAAAACTGACACATCTTATATAAACCTATTACAGAAGTATGAGCTGTAGCAGTTTATAGAGAGAGCATCAACCAATCATAGACAGTTTTTGCAGATTTACATATAAATGACTACACTGAAACATCAGGCTTGTTGATTCTTTCGGGTTTCAAATGTTTTTTCCCCTCCTGGTGGCATAAATCATCATGCTTTTTGGTCAGCTATTAATGCAAAGCAATGAGACCCAATAGTTATAAAGATTTGCAGAAATAAAATGTCAATGTCAAACGTATTTTAAAAATGCAAATTATCCAACTTGCTGAGAGTTTTTGCTCTGTTCATTCCCTCAAACCTTTATTACTGACCACACTTAACCGATTTGCAAAAGGAGAGCCTTTTCAGCACTTCTTTTTTTTAGCAAATTCATTAATGTGGGGGGGGGAATCTATGGAGGAAACATTGTTTAGAACAATGGTAATAAAGGAGTATCGAATTACAATTAAAAAAGAGAGCAGCATTCCTGCTCACTGCAGTATTAATAACAATAGTCCAAAGACTTAATTCTACAGAAGATACAAAGCACATTGTAAGCTCAATATATTACAAAGTTAGGAGAAAAGTTACAGTTCCTTAAAATCTATCAAATATGTATGGGAGACGGTAAGAATACTTGACTCCCAGCTATTCAACTTCATAAGTCACAACTTTAAATATAGCCTAATAAGCTCCTTTTTGGTGATTGAGTGTTTTGTTCCACAAGTAAAAAACATGTAGTTAGGTAGAACAGTTCTCTTCTACAAACTCCTCCCACAATGTTATAAGGACAGGTAAAATGGCTTTGTTTTCTTTCCCCTTCAGGTTACACTGAGGAAAATTGATCCACTCTTTGTCTGCAGCTGGTGTGTAACACAAATCTAATTAACTGTGCCACCAACGAGCTACTAGGGAGGTTTCCTGAAACCAAAGATTCCTGATTCTAAATGACTGTAATATTACAAGGAGAAAATTCTGAAAAGGCAGTTTAAAAAATGTTTTAAATATGTACGAAAAAGCTTTGCAACTTAAATAAAAACATACTTACAAAATATTACAGAGACTATTTACAACAAATCTCAAAATCACATTTCCAACTTTTAGGGCAAATTTAATCCAGGTGAAGACACGGGGAACAGTATGTGCCTCTATCATATTAATATTCTTAGGATCAGTTTCCTGTGGGCTAGGGGAAAAAAATCTGACCTAGATGATTTCAGGGTGTGTACATTTCTCTCTCTCTTCCAATCTCTGGTCAGGCTGGGAAGAAACAACAAAGCTGATATGTGAACAATAAGCTGATGTTGAACTTCACACTGTTGTTTCCCCTTGTTTGCTGTTGGTAAGTCTGGTATAGAATTTCCTCCAGGAATTGAGCGTTTTTCCTGACCAGATCCAGAAGCCGGAAGTGATTCCCACAATTAGGGTCATCAGATATTTGATCATGAAGACCGTGAAGTCCGGACTCATTGGGGGGTGATGGTGATTACTAGGGCAAGGAATGGCATAGCTTTTGCAGCTTTGAGCAAACCAACTCCTTTCCCACTGTTCCCTAAATGCTTGCTCATAGAAATAACAGGCTATCACTATGGTTGCAGGCACTGTATACAGAACGCTGAAGATCCCAATCCTCACCATTAGCTTTTCCAATTTTTCTGTCTTGGTGCCATCATGTTTCATAATAGTTCTAATTCTGAAAAGAGACACAAATCCAGCCAGGAGAAAAGAAGTACCAATGAATAAGTACACAAACAATGGTGCCAGCACAAAGCCCCGCAAAGCATCTACATTGTTGATGCCCACAAAACAGACACCACTCAGCACATCTCCATCAACCTGTCCCAGAGCCAGGATGGTGATGGTTTTGATGGCTGGCACAGCCCAAGCAGCCAAGTGGAAGTATTGTGAGTTGGCTTCAATGGCCTCGTGACCCCACTTCATGCCTGCAGCCAGGAACCATGTGAGAGACAGGATGACCCACCAGATGGAGCTGGCCATACCAAAGAAATACAGCATCATAAACAGGATGGTGCACCCTTCTCGCTTGGTGCCCTGGGCTACAGTCCGAGAGCTATCATCAGAAAAGCGCTCGTTACAAACCACTTTCTCTTCCAGCAGAAACCCTGCGATGTAGGCCACAGCCACAGCCGTATAGCACCCCGAGAGAAAGATGATGGGTCTCTCTGGGTAACTGAAACGCTTCATATCCACCAGATAGGTGAGCACCGTGAAGAAGGTGGAGGCGCAGCACAGCACCGACCAGATACCAATCCAGGTCCGTGAGAAGTGGAGCTCCTCCTGCCCGAAGTACATGAGTCCGTGTGGTCGCCCGGGGTCACAGGGGGCGCCACAATCTTTCTCGCCCAAGAAGCGGTAATTCAGGTAGGAGGGTACTTTGAGCACCCGGGGGCAGCTGAACCTGCCCGTCCGGTCCGCCAGGTGGCTCCCGCCGGCGCCGCCGCCCCCGGCGGACCTGAGTTGGGGATTGCTGGTCCAAAACTCGGGTCCCAGGGAGGGGGTGGGCGTACCGCGCTCGGAGGTGTTCTGGCCCACACAGAGCTCGCCGGCACCGTGCACGGGGAATTTTTCGCAGCGCAGCGTGTCCGGCCACTGGAAGCCGAACTTGTTCATGAGCGCTTCGCAACCCTGGCGCGCCCGCTCGCAGAGGGAGCGGCAGGGAGGCAACGCCTGCTCCAGAACGGTGCACACGGGCGCGTACATGGAGCAGAGGAAGAACTTGAGCTCCGTCGAGCACTGCACTTTAACCAGCGGGTAGAATTGGTGCACCTCCAGCCCGGCGTCCTCCTGGTTCGTGTGGCCCAGCAAGTTGGGCATGATGGTCTGGTTGTAAGCGATATCCGTGCACAGCGGAATGGTGATGGGCTGGCAGTAACCGTGGTCCGGCACGGAGATGCCGCGCTCGCCGTTGTACTGCGGCTGGGGTGGCGCTTGGCCCCGGGCGGAGAGCATCGGAGCCTCCGTCCACACGAGCAGCACCGCCAGCAGCAGGAACAGGCATGGGGAGCGCAGTAGGGCCTGGCTACCCCCTGCGGACGCCGAGGCTGCTTTAGCTCCGCTGCAAACTTGTCGACTCCACTTCTCGGCCATACTTCGCTGGATCCTCTCGCTGCCTCGATCGACGACGTTTCCCCGCCGGGCTGCTGCTGCTGCGCTTCAGGTCTCCTGCTAGCGCAAACTTGAAACTCATGAAGGAAAGGCAAGGAGCAAAGCCCAGGGAGGAGTCAGCTCAGCAGCTGCCGCCGCGCACTCTTCAACTGAGCCGCCAACCCTCTCTCCTCAGCCGGCCAGAGCGCAGAAGCCAGCTGCTTTGCCTCTTGCTGCTGCTGCTGCTGCGGCCACCGCCGCCTCTTCTTCCGCCACCGCTGCCGCCTGACCATTTGTGGCAATCCCTCAAGCACTCTCTCCCGCGAACCGGTTTCCAGGCACCCCGCAGTCTGCTTTTCACCAAAAGGGAGGAGCCTTGAAACCCACGCCTAAGTTTGCCTGTGCTAGGGACCGTCGCCCAATATATCTTCGCGCCTTTGAACGCAGTAGAAGTGGAGGTGACTAGAGCGTAATTTCCCCCCCACTTCCCT
This sequence comes from Pareas carinatus, assembly GCA_032468095.1. NCBI lineage: Eukaryota > Metazoa > Chordata > Lepidosauria > Squamata > Pareidae > Pareas > Pareas carinatus. Next base: position 157,844 of record JANHFO010005281.1, read on the forward strand.
TCGTGACCCTGTCCAACTTCCGCAAGACAAAAAAAGCAGGGGCGGGCGGCTGGGAAGGAGATCGGGGGTGATGTGGTTTGCCTTAGAAAAAAGAGAAGAAAGCCCCACGTTTTGTAAGCAGCTAATGAATGCAAGGGGTGCGGGGAGCTGGAGTGGAAGCAAACTTTTCTCCTTTTTTTGCCTGAAACATTTACGCGAATAAAGGCATTTGAAAAGGACGGAGGGGATTAGAGGTATCAAGATTATAGATAATGTTATGAGTAAAAAGTTAAAAAGTTTGCAATCGGATAAGTTTCTGGTATATTGGAATGGAATGGAATGAAAATCCAATATGTTTTCATTTGAAGTGATTGGAAACTGACTGGGGCAGCATCCTGCTTGTCCTTCTTCGACGAATTAAAAATGAAACAAATGCCCTTAAAAAAAATACCTAGGAAACTTTATGGCATGACTTCTTCCCAGAAATTTAAATTTAAATGACAACCCCCCCCCAGCGTTAGAAAATGCATCAGAAATTCTATTAATGAGGGCTGAAAGATTCACTTGAGTAAATAACCCAGGAAACTGAAGACCAAACCCTTCCCAAAATGCAGGAATAAATTGTAGTACAAAATGCAACTCTATTTTGTATAGCATGATGCACAGAATCATAGACTAAGTCAAGTACAGTTCAATCAAATGCCTTTTAAAAAACCAACATGTTTGCAGAGTTTATCATAAAAATTCAGAAACTACCAATAAATAAGCCATTGTTTAGTAAACAATATCTAACCATTTCCATATAGACATGGCTGTTGGGTCTGTCACTAACATCAGATGTGTTTGAATGCTTTCAAATTTAATAATTCATTAAATTTATATGTAACCCACCTCACAAAGAAGCAATTCTGGAATGTAGGCACTGATAGCAAAATGCAAAGTTGAATAGATTTAAATTACCATTAAAACATTTACCAAGTGTTTTGACTTTTGATTGAGTTCATATAATATGCCATGCCACATTAGTTGCCCAGCCTCTTTAGTTCAATGTACCATGTGATTTTAGAAATTTTGATTAATTAAGTAAATATGGAAAAATCAGCCATCGGTAAGAATCTGCAAACTCAGCCTCTGTTTTAAGCATATCAATAAACTTAGATATTTTGTAAACAAGGTCAGATTTCTACAACTTGTCAGCCTCCAGGTCAGATTGTAGGTCAGTTGGTCCAGGGCTCCCCAAACCCTTGTCCATGGACCTTGTTTACAAAATATCTTGGGCCACGCAAACAAGCCAAACCCCATTAATGGATTCAGGCCGCACACAAAACCACACCCCCTCTGGTCCATGGAAAAATATTTCTCCGTAGAACCAGTCTCTGGTGCTCAAGAGGTTGAGGGCCACTGAGTTAGTCCGTTCTTCCCAATGACAAAGGATGAATGAGTGATCACATGCTAGCTTGGAATTCTAGCAGTTGGAACCCAGCACATACTAAGGATGCTTCGTAAGAATTAGCTATAATAGAGCAATGTTATTTAAAGAAGATTCCTCAAACAACTTGAAGGTGGTATGCAAACAACTTCAAATGTGTCTTTTATTTCAATGTATCTTCATAAAATATAGTAGAAACAGTGTTATTAAAATAGATTTTATTTCAATATAATATTTTCTTTATAAAGGAAGACTGGATTTGGTGATGTCCTTCCTCAGTAGTATTCATGACAGATGATCATCCAGCTTCCAGTGAAGGGGACTCTGTCCTTCTCTTTCCTTCTCTTTCTAAAAAAATGTCATAGGTATTCATACAACAGGGATGGAGAGACGGGTCATTTGGTGTTCCATGTTTTGAAAAGTCTGAATGCTGAGATAGACTATTGCAGAGAAAGATGATTGGTGTATAGTCAAAAATAGGAGAAGTCATCAAATGCTTATACCTTGATGCTAGAGTGGTGGGAACGATCGAAATGATCAGCCAGAGTCAGATGCTGCCTTCAATCACTTTTGCTCATTGAACTGGCATACAGAGAGAATTCAGTTCATTGGGCAGAGATCCCATCAGAGGGGAAATTTCAGGTGACATAAATTGGCTCAGATTTATGTGATGTACTGCTCAGTGAGATACGGTTAAGCAAATAAGCAAATAAAGATACTATTAAGCAAATACTGCTTTTCCTCTACCTCTAGACATGATTTTCTCCAAATCCCCGCATTCCCTATTGTGATATTTTTTTTGGAGGGGGGAAATAAGCAAGAAACTCACAGAGCTTAGTAGGTCCCCAAAAAGCCATTTGGGCAGGTGACAATAAAACAAGCCTGAAGATACACTAGACAGGAAACTAAGCATTGGTTGATGCTGCAGATATTTTTCTTTTGGAACATGATATGATAAATTTCCCAATGCTTTTTTTAAAACTTGTCTAATTTTGACCATCTAATTGATTTCCTCTAACCCTGCATTTTTCCAAGAGCACTACTTCTTCACAAACAAGAATAATAATCTCTGAATAAGAACGTTCATTTTAATAAAATGTAGGACTGTATTAATTGTGTAAAGCAATGGGTAATTAATTTTGACAAATGATTTGAATCTTGTGGGCTGATTCTCACATGGAAATAATCTAAATGGGGCATTACTATAAAAATCTATTAGGTTAATACCCTGTTTCCCCAAAAATAGGACCTAGCTGGAAAATAAGCCCTAGCATGATTTTTCAGGATGCCCGTGAATCCTGGGGAAAATGGCCGCCGGTAAGCAGCCTCCATAACGTCGGGGCCAGGAGAGAGGAGGCTCCAACGGTCTGGTATGTG
>JANHFO010005281.1:170688-182589 GCA_032468095.1 Pareas carinatus
GTATCAAAAGCCGCTGAGAGATCTAATAGGACCTGGATAGAGGAGCAGCCCCTATCTCTGGCCCTCCAGAGATCATCCAACAATGCGACCAATGCCGTTTCCAGACTGGAGCGGATCTAGATAGACCGATTCCTCCAGGTGCCTGGGGAGCTCATATGCGACCACACTCTCTACAACCTTCGCCAGAAAGGGAAGATTGGAGACTAGACGATAATTTCCTAAATCAGCTAGTTCCTGACAGGGCTTCTTGAGGAGGGGTCTGACCACTGCTTCCTTAAGGGAGGGTGGCAAGAACCCCTCATTCAATGAAGCCCCCACAATGAACTGGAGCCAGCCTCATGTCACTTCCCAGGAGGCCAGCAGTAACCAGGATGGACACGGGCCCAATAAACATGTGGTCTGATTCAACTGCCCCAGGATCCTGTCCAGGTCCTTGGGAGTCACAGCATCAAACTCAACCCAGCTGACACTCTCAAGACTTGCCACCGTCACCCCATCTGTACTAGTCCAATCAGAGTCCAAGCCACCTTGAATCCTATTGATCTTATCCTGCAGATAGCAGCTGAAATCCTCCGCCCGACCCCTAAGTGGATCATCCCGACTCTCCATATGCAGGCGGTGGGACGGCTATCCACAGAAGCGATAAGGGAGGTGTAATAGCTGTTCTTAGCCTCTCTGATTGCACCTAGGTAGGACTTGGTATTTGCCCCAACCTGAGCGTGATCGGATTGGAAGCGGCTTGTCCTCCAAATGCTCTCTAGGCATCTTATCCGGCGTTTCATCACCCTTAGCTCCTCGGTATACCAAGGGGCATGGGTGACTCGATGCCGGGTCAGAGGCCGCAAAGGCACAACCCGGTCCAGGGCCCCACTGGCCTCCCTATACCAGGATGCTGCGAGATTCCTGGCCAAGCTGTGGGACAAGGTCTCCGGGAAAGGCCCAAGCTCCATCAGGAACCTATCCGGGTCCATCAGGCGCCTGGGGTGGAACCATACTGTTTGTTTCGCCTCCCTGCAGCGGGGCATGGCGGAGAGGAAGTTGAGCTTAAGGAGATGATGATCCGACCATGACTGGGGCTCGATGACTACAAGCATAGAACTTCTGAAAGTTAGAATTTTACTATTGTTGGAGGTTACTAGCAAGTGCAGGAAAAGCTTTTTGCTGGCAATAACCAAAGGAAACTGAAACCCATCTGAGTTTGAAGTAGTGCAATTGTAAACAAAAGCCTATTACTTGAACCCTCTGGCATTACAATGAAGCACATAGCAAGTGGATATGTTGAATTTAAGAAACATCTTTGGTTTTCAGCAACAATTTCACCCAGAACCCGAAAGCAAGGAAGGATGCCATTCACTGTTAATGTTTCTACATTTTATGATAGGGATGTATAAAAGTAGAGTTAAATTTTAATCTGAGCATCAAAGTTTACAGCAGAATGCAAGGAAAGCTGTGGCTGTTTGTGTTCGCGCACATGTTTTTTTAAAGTAAAAAGACTTAACAATAATGTTCTGATTTGTACCTTTTATTTTTCTCTTTTATTCAGTATGATATAGCATAAGCTTCCCAAAGTTGATGCCTGAATACCAACCTGCATTGGTAGTAGCAGACTGTTTTGCTACAATGTGAATCACACTGCTAGGATTGACAGTGGCGGCCATTATTTTGGAAAATTCCTTCCCTCAGAGTTAACTTTAATTTGGGAAGGACCAAAACTATCATAGCTAAACTATGACAGCAACCAGGCCAGCTGGGAGTAAATGGGGGGGGGGTGAGAGGAAGGCCTCTCAGTAAGAAGCAAATTGAAATCAGAATACCTGCTGTGATTAGGAATGTCTTTATTTGTCCTTAAAGTCATTGATAATTCTTTAATTTGATGTAAAACTGAGTTCTCATCACATTTATGTATTTGGCTACATTTTATTTTGTACCCTTAACATAATTTGTCAGCCTGAAATGGAATTGTACCATCAGTTGAAATCCAAATGTTATGCTTTACTACGTACATCTAAATTTTCTTAATTAAAAACAAACATTAAGCATAATGCCTTTGCTTTCTATCTTTCATAGTCATCTTCTAATATGTTATGTCCTATGTGCATTGAAGATATTCAATTTTGCAGTATCTCCCTAGGCTATAGAGGGTGGGAAAGCTGTAATTACCACTTCCTGGTGCACCTAAGTGTCAGCATCCAGATGGGAAAGAATGGACTGAAATTGAAATCTTGGAAATGTTGCTGTTGATACATCATAGTCTCTTGTTGTGGCCAGAAATATTTCTTGATGGGCAGGTACTATGCATCAGGGAGCAGATTCACAACTTAAGGGTCCTTCTGCTAGTTCAGCAAGTAGAGACTGTAGCCAGAGGGGCTAATAGCTAGATTCAATAAGCATGGTCTTTCTGGAACAGAAGAACTTGGCTGCAGTAACTCATGCCCTTATCACCTCCCAGTTAAATTACTGTAATGCACTGGGTTGCCTCTAAAGATATTGAGAAACTAAAGTTGTTCAAAACAAAACAGCAACCCCATCCCTTCATGCTTCTGACACTGGAAGTATACTACACTGGTTTAGTAGAATCTGCATGCTAGAAATCTGTAGGTATCTTCAGGAACACTGCCTATTGTCATATCCACCTGACCAGGGAGAAACTTCTGCAAATTCTGCACTTTTGAGCAGGGAGGGAGGGGTAGAGTTAAGGTGATACAACTTTTCTGTAGCAATGTCAATCTTGTGGAAGAGCCTTATTATGGAGGTGATTATGGTGATGGTAAGTAAAATTTATTAAATGTATATGCCGCTATTTCTCTCCTTGCTGATCATTTGGAAGATCTTGAAAACCAAATTGTTTAAAAACTTTTCCTTAATGTGTATTGTTGCCATCTCTACTGTTAATAACGCATATTTCATATTGCAGTTTCTGCTTTTGTATTGTTAGTAGTTGCTTTATTTTTGCCACATGTTTTAATTTATATCTCTTCTATGTAGGCTATCAAGAATTTTCTTTAATTATGGTAGCATAAGAACATTCATTAAAATATCTCCAAATTATTATATTTTAAAAAAATCACATGGAACATTAAATCCTGTTACACTTTATTAAATATCATATTAAATGAAAACAATTGACACTTGATGAACCTTACATTTTTAAAGAAAGACAAATTACAGATTGAATACAAGCAATGCAACATTTATTCAACCATACTGTTGACTAAGCTGTTATTAGAGTTATGTTTACAGATTTAATATTTTCATTTTTCAACCAACCCGCTGTTAAAAAGATAACTTTTTGTGCCTTGTATGAAGAATCCGAAGTAGGGACATTTTTGTAGATAGCACTGCAGAACTGTATGTTCTGAGACTACTTTTAGGGAATATCTTAATGCAATCTTTCAATTTTTACTTTAAAAAATATTGCAAGGCAATAACCTAGATACATGCCTCCATACCTTTTTGTCAAAAGAAAAAGCTGTGTGTCATGATTTAGAGAAGAATGGAATGTAATTTTATTTATATAGTCTCCATATTCCACACAAATCTCTACAATCCAAATGTCATTTATTTTATCAAGTTAGAAAAACAGTAATAATATATTTTTGGGAAATACATAATCTATATTCACCATACATTTATGTGCATGTGTGTGTGCGCATTCAAAAGATCACATTGCCTCCACTACTGAGAGGAGCAACATTTCTCCTTAAATAATCATAAAAATTGAAAATATCTATTCAAAGATCATTCGCATATTGAAAGAAAGACTGGTCCAAAGCCTTCCAAATCATTGTTATATATTTCCTGTGCTTGTTTAACCTAATTCCCAAGAGACAATGTACACATTATTTGCAATGACCCAAGTAGTTTGCATATTTGAGCTGTTCAAATGGGAGCCATGTTGAACCAATTTTTCAATGTAACATTGCTAATGGAAACCCTGTAGACCAAATTTCTATAACTATTTCTCTATTCCTCTTTCCTTTTTCATTACAGGGTGATACTTTTCTCTTAAGTTTCTAAAGTATTTCCCCTCTTCTCACTGAGAAGCCCTCTAAAATAAGGAGTTCAATTAAATACCAACCACAAAAGTCTAATGCATGCATGGTTGTTTTTTCCATGGCTGCCATATTCCACTACTAATTCCCTGGCCACTCCAATAGCATTTAAAGAAAGTATTATATGGAATGGTTAGATTGCATAGGTAGTATTTACAAATGGGCTAAGACTCCATCCAATCAGGTTTTGCTAGAAAAATAGGAAACTCAATCATGGGAAAACAGCAGATATGTGATTTCAGTATACCCAGTAACTTTTAACATATTCATGGAAAATTAAAATATGTAATCTTAAATTCGAAGTACCTGGAAAGTGGACAAAAATTGCATTAAGCTTTGGCTCTTATTGAAATTTTGAAAGAGCTGTCATAAGTAGTACATAATCAGGGGAAACAGGGAATACAACTGATACCAATATCTTTTAGAATTAGAATTCACTCCTATTGTAGTCAAAAATACAAGTGTTAGATGCAAACACTCTGCACAATCACAGTGAACGAAGCTGCAAAATATAAAATCCCATGTTATGTATGGTTCAGAATAATTCAGAGTTGCATTTCTATCTCCAACATAAGAGTTACATGGTTTTGTCTAAACTGAACTGTCAAGGAATAAATGTTGAAATGGCTACAAAGCCAGAGGTTTTCAACCTTTTTCAAGCTGCAGACCCCAAAACATGTTGTTGCTACATGGTGGACCCCATTCCCACAAATTCAAGAAATTACTAATCGACAATTCATATATATTACTTTTTCCAACTTTTTCTTGACGTGTCTGCCGACCCTGACAACTTGCCACGGACCCCCCAGGTTGAAAATCTCTGACATAGGGCACATTGAAAGAAGTATCCATATTTTTATTATAACTTGGAAGGTACTTACGGTAAAATGTGTGCAGGTTTTTATTATGCTCTAAAAGGGAACAAAGTTGAAAATAAAATTGTATAACTACTATAGATTTGGAGAGATAACAGAACACTGATTTCCCCCTCCCCAAGCAGCTTCATGATTGCACTGCACAATGTTGGAGATCGCATTATAGCTACATACTTCTATTTATATTCCAGTGATAATTCCTCACCACTATCACTAAAATTAGAACTATAGTAAAACCTAACTAACTTTGCCCACTTCAAGTAATTGATCTTCTCCCATAATTTTAGTGCCTCAAGAAAAACTATACATTTAGTTTACAAGGTTCTTTGCCAGTGCACCACTTCTTTTTTAATGTATAAGTGTGGATTGATACTAAATGCAATCACACCAGATTCAATGTGTATTCTATAGAAAAGAACACGGGCAAATAAAATAGATATATTGAAAACATGTGGATTTTAAATTTGCATGTATTTTAAACATATTGACTTCCATGTACAATTATTCCAAAATCCTTGCCTTCTGTTGAGTTTTGAAACATCACCTCAAATAAATCTTGATTTATTTTGTGCAGATTGCTTTGGTTGTGCTAATTTCTAAGGGCGGTGATTGTGCTTTGGGGATGTTTGCAGATGGAGCAACCAATGATTCCCATTTTTGTTTTGCATGTGTTGCTAGGTTGAAAATGGAAGGCCCATCCCAAAATACAGAGAACTGTGGCTTAAACAGCTGCTCCCATAAAAAAACTGATTAATTAAGAGTATAAAATTAAATTACTAATGAATCTACTCCAAGAGATGTATTTCCAGCTCCCAAATCCTAACCCTCCCCTTTAATCAAAAACTTATATTAGAAGTGATATAATAAATTCATTAATTATTTTCAATCTGAAAGAACTATTTTTGAAAGAAGCTCACAAAATCTAAGTATAAGTCCTAAAGGGTTGATTTATTGTGAATAATAAGGTGCTAGGCATTTAGCCCATTGAAGGAAAAAATTCAATGAGTTACTTTTTACATTAAATCATCATACATTTAACATGGAGAGAAATGGTTTCCATCTCTCTTTAAGCTATTTCAGAGATTTACAGAAATCTACCTTCATCTGATAGCTTTGTTTAATTCTCAAATTTTCTTTCTTTTCCCATTTTTTACAATGCTGATATTTTTTTTAGAAAGATCACTTTGAAATAGCCAAGTAAATATATGATATAATTGAAAAATACCACACACAAAACAAATAAAAATTAAGGCAAATGTTTCATTGGATTTTGTGATTATTTGTTTCCATGCATATAAAGTTTTACAAAAAGTAGCAAAGCTGATTCAGGCAGGACGGAAATATTTATTTTAATGTATATATAATTTTTGGGAATAGTGTAATAATAAAATCATATTGATAAGGATTCCCTTGTATTAAAAATAATATTTTGCAAAATCAAGTATTCACCAGATATGATGCCTTCAGTTTATAATGAATGATGTTCTTAGGCATCTGTTATACTATGGGATAATGTAGTTCTCTTTTATTTCAGGTGAATTTGCTCTTCGCCAAAATAAAATCATACTAGTCATGTTAGGGGTGGTATGTAGTAGGCAAATCCAATCATTGCCTTCACTAGTTCCATTTCCCTTCCACCCTCTATTACGACAGGGAGAATAGTAATTTCTTATTAATTAACAATTTACAAATTACAGGGGGAAATCAGCTGTATGAAGATGCATAATATAGTGCTTTTCTCCCTACCATCTTAATATCTTAGAAAAATAACTGGAAGAGTCCTTTGGTTAGAAAAAGAAAGCATTTTAAATTTGAATGGTTATTCAAGGCTAGTATTTTAAATGGCTCATTCAGCAACTAGTCTTAGTGTCATTCAGCACTATCAAGTGCTTTTCAAAATGTAAACTCATTTCTTCACCTTCTCTTGTTTCTTTCTTAGAAAATATTGTTGAAGCAAGACATATGAACAAGTTGAAATAGAATTACAAAACAGTAAAATATCTGAATATATATTGCCCATTATGCCACTTTATTCAACATAGGCAGAGTACCCAAATTCTAGCTATTGCCATGGTTAAATTAAAGAATATTACATTTACTAGCAGTACAAAAATGATCGAAATTATAAGATACTGACTGTCACAACCAACTTGTAATTTGTTTCAGCTTAGAATTTTGATAAATGTGAAATGAGTGGAATTTCCCAATGAATACATATATTATTTCATGCTATTACTGTCTTTTAGCTACAGATAATATAAAGGAAGTTGTGAACACCAAAGGTGTTACCTTACTATATTTAAGACATTGCTGGTGAAACTTAAATGTTTTCACAAAAGTATTTATATTGTAGTGAAATAAAAGCAATAAAATCAAACCCAAAAGACTAGAAGAAAAAAAAGCCCAATCTGCCACATACCAATAAAGCAAATAGCTTAATCTTCACAAATGTCTCTCAAATCACAATGTATCAAAATACGTGCAGTACTTTAAATAAACTGAGAAGGAGTGGGGAAACCATTTCTTGTCAGCATTTGTTCTTGTGAATGAAATCCAAGACAGGAAGCAGATAATGGTTCTTTTATAATGTTGTCTATCTTGTTTGTTTGTTTTTTCTCTCCTCTAGTCTGATGATTTTAATTCCTATAATGAAACAACAGAAATTCCAGTAAACATTATGATGAAAGGTTCAATAATGCAAAAACAATGGTATCCTGCTCTTTTAATGTTAACCAAAATAAACACATTAAGAATTAAAAAAATTGTTAAGGACAAGATTCAGATTTGCAAGCCTCCCTTCAAAGCCAAATGCCTAATTCCTTAGATTTACAGCAATATTTTATTTATTAAATATAGTTTATATGTCTCTTGATTTAATAAACCATAGAATAACTTAAAACAGGAAACCACTACCATCCCCGCAATGTTAAAATAAAACCCAGTCAACCATAAATCAAATAAAATCGAAGCAACAACTCTCCACCAAAAAAAGTCATAGCATTCAATCTGTAGTAGGGAGAGTCCTCTCATCACCAAATGATTATTAGACACTCTGGAAAAGCCAGGTTTCAATGACTTTATATAAAAAAATACAGTGGAAACCAAACTAATCAAACAAAGAACATTGTTTCAAAAACAAACAAACAAAAATAACAGACATTCCTTCATGAAAGAGATCTCAAGAGAATCCACCATTTCCAATTCTATTGGGTAGGCCGAAGTCCCTGGGAGAGCAGATCCATAAATAACCAGGTCTTCTGAAGGTTCGGTTTTAAAAGTAAAAGCCAGCATGTTGAACTGCATACAAACTGGCAACCAATGCAGCTACAGCAGTAGCATCATGATATAGGAACACCTAGAAGTTCTTATCACAATATGAGCCACTACATTCCGGACAGCTGACCTTTCTAGGTGGCTTTCAAGGGCAGCCCCATTATCTGCTTTGCCAAAAAGTAAGAAATTCCCAAGTGTCTGAAGAAAGAAATATATTTTTATATGTACTAGAGTTAATAAGTATAAGGGGATGAATTAATTTTATAATGATATTGTATGGAACTTTTTTGGGTTTTTTCTCCCAATGTTATTTCCTCTTGCATTCAGTTTAACCATTGTCTCATATATATATAAATACAATTTATTAATAACATAACATTTTACTTACTAGTGGTTGGAGAAATAGTTTATAAAACTATCAAATCATGTACATGCACTTTACAGCATAAAACATTTCATTACACAAATTAAATAATACTTTCTTACTCTATCTTAAAGTTAAAATTCTGCTGTGTTTTGTGCAAAATTTAAAGAAAGGATTTGATTTTAAATATTAATGTAAGTTCAAGTAATAATAAGCAAAGTGGATATTAATTTCAGAATATTTGCCACCAGCTTTAAAATGTTTTAGAACAATAGCTTACTAGCTCTTTTTGCACAACCGGCTTCTAAAACAGAATTTATCTGATTTTTTTTTCCTGAAGAATTGAATGAGGAAAGGCTAAGTGGCTTAGCATGCAGAACACACACACACAAACACGCACGACTTTCACAATGTGGCCTTCTTAGTACCACTGCTGCATCTTGCAATCACATTTTATTGTTCTTTTAAAAAGCAATTGATAATAAATACATGGCACACATTTGCCCTGCATTTAATATGTCTTCCAATTATATTATATTATGCACACTGCAAATGCCACTATGCCTGATATGCTCAATAGTAATTTTCTTTTTGCTGATAGTTTAATGGAGTCATCTTCTGGGCTATTGAAAATAATTTTATTTTCAACTCCATGCAAGTTTTTTGCAATATATGTTAATGAATTAGATCACCAGTTCCCATAACATTTCTTTCTGACCCACATTGGCCTATGAACCAGTTTTTTTTTAAAAAAAATTAATTTTCTTAAAACCAACTGTCAGCATCATGTGATGCAAGAGATGAAAAATGAAAATGAGTAATCCTGCTGTGCAGGTGAGTGACCTATGGGAGACAGCTCTGCCTGGTAGGATTTTTACACGTACCATCAGACACAGACCAATTGATTAGATCATCTTATTCTAGCCACCATCCAGGCTCCAGAGACTAATTAGAGAGAGTACTGCCTGAGCAGGCACCCCATTGACACCTAATTTGCTCAGCCAAGGCCTTTGGGGGAATTTATTATCTCTGCAGCTGTACTTCATGCATTTCTGATTTGAGACAGAGGCGAGAAGCACTTACTTCATCATGCTTCTGAACAAACTGAATGTAAGAAACTTAAACTGCTAAATACGAGCAGACACAAATTAAACCTGGCTAGCCTTAATCAATTCTGCTTCCCTCCTCCAATTCACAATGTATATCTCATTAAGATCAGCACACTGTCTTATATATTCTCTATAAATAGATAGTCCAGCCTACAAAAAGATGGTCCTTTTGCTCCAGAAAATATTTTTATTTAGTTATATATGCTATTTAATACTAAATGTTTAATGTTTAGCTATTACAGCTGCTTGTTTATGCATTTCTTGTTAAAAGTAATGTTATTCTGCTTAATGTTCAAGGAGATTTAAATAATTTTGTTAACATTTATAGTAGATAGATTTTCCTTTGAAGCTGTAGAAATGCAGTATTATCAGGAAGATTGAATTTATGGATGGGTTAGTACCGTAGTGGTAATTCACCTACTGCTCAAAAAACCATTGTTAGATCTGATCACTGGACAGTTTTTTTCCAGTTCCAACCCCTCTTGGGGGGGGGGGAGATTATGGAGAAGATAGTTGGACAGAAGATGAAGCAGGCCCTGAATGAAGCAGATTGTCTGGATCCCTTTCAGTCAGGCTTTAGGCCTTGGTATTGGACAGAAAAAGTATTGGCTCAATGCATATTTATATGGCATGTTATAGATGATCTTTGGGAGAAGCAGGAAAGGCGTTGTGCACCTCTCCTTGCTCTTCTTCCAAAGGTGCTTTTTCCAAAAGGTAACTGGATTTTCTTGTTTTTTTTCCTTTGAAATATTTCACTTTTCATCTGAGAAGCTTCTTCAGTTCAGCTTCTTAAAAAACAACAACTCTCAAGCGAATCCAGTTGCCTTTTGGAAAAAGCACCTTTGGAACAACCTCCACAGACATTTGTCCTTGCTCTTCTTGACTTCTTGGTGGCTTTCAATATTATTCATCATTGTATCCATCTGGATCACTCCAGGTAGGGAAAAGATGGCACAATGTTCTGCTGATTTGCTTCCATTCTGCTGGGTTAGTCCGTGCTGGTTGGGAATGAGAGATCCCATCGTTAGTCTACTCCCTTCAAATGTCTTCTGGGTCATGACACCCAATAATTATTCAACTTTTTCAAACTAGGGAGTCATTCTTAGGCCTTGAAATATAAAACATGAAATCCAGTTTAAAATTTTAAAATCATACATATCAGTCTTTATCTCCACAGATGGATGCTGATTTCTATCAGCTGAACAAAAACAAATTAAATCACTTTTCCTCAATCTTGTACTAGTATAACACCAGAATGTCATTTTATATATAGTCATTGCTATGTCCTATTTTTGTTAAAAACTGTTTTAAATATATACATTATTTCAACTGAGTCCTTTGGGAGAAGGGCGGTATAAAAATTTGATTAAATAAATTTGATTAAATAAACTTTCCAGTTTCACAGTATTATAGTCAGAATTATACAGTAAAACTGGGATATCAAAATAATATTTACATTTTTAAATAATCTAGATATGTTAACAAAATTATATTCTTAAAATGTGTTAATTGTGTTCCTTATTTTAAACCTGAAAATACATTGTTCTTAAGCATGTTTACTTGAAAAGAAACCTATACGACATTAAATCTGAGATATCTATAAAGTAAATAGAGGGTGTATGTTTCAGAGTGTGCTTAATAAAAGCTATAACAAATTCCTTTGTAGACAATTTTCATGTGAAGCTTTATTCAAATGGTTTAAAAAAGGATATGTGGATCATATGTTCTCCTAAACATCAAGACAGAGAGAATAATACAGTTCAAACCATTCCCCTACTCCCTGTGGAAGGTGGGAAATTATTTTAGAAATTATATGGGAGATAAACTTTAAAGACATTCAGGCAACCATATTTTTAAGATTAGGGAAATACAGTACTAAATTGTACTACACACAATATTCAACTCATGATTGTAATAGAGCCTGCCCATTATGGTCAGAAGTTGTGACAGGAAGTGCAAGAAAGAACAAGGTACATATTATCATATGTGATGGACGTGTAAATATGCTAATAGATACTGGAAAAGAATACATAGATGGGTTTAAGAAATGATGAAAATACAAATAAGCTTCAAACCTGAAATGTTTTTATTAGATATTGTGCCAGAAGATATTGATAAGCAATTGTGGTATTTAATTGTGCATGTACTCATAGCAGCTAGAATTGTTTTTGCACAAAATTGGAAGAATGATGAGATGATTAAGGATGAAGAAATAATTAGAAAAATTT
>JANHFO010005281.1:201521-214896 GCA_032468095.1 Pareas carinatus
GAGTGAGAGGAGAGAGAGAGTGCCTGGATTTGGGGAGAGATTCCATCTCCGCCCCAGGCACTTCAAAAAGCCATAAACTGAGCCACGGCAACGCGTGGCCGGGTCAGCTAGTGTTATATATTGTGCCCTATTCCTTCCATCAATGTTCATTTCAGGTGAGACTTGCTTGTTTTATATCACTTTAGATAATTCAAAATCGCAGTTTATAACGCCTTTGTTCTTTTACTCCTCCTTTCTCTTCCCTATCTTCAATCTCTGATTTTAAAGCTCTCTGTATCTCTTTTCCTCTCCCCCTCCCTCCCTATAATGGGCAATCAATTGATATTAATTTCACCATTGACTATTTTATCTGTAACTTACATGCTGAAGTCTGTCACTATGGAATGACACTATTCTACAGGTATTCTACATTTCCGATACTTTAACTTACTCCCAAACAATTCTCCCTAATCTCCAAACACATTAACTTGCTCCCAAGCAGAGTATTTTTTAAAGATAGTATTCCCAAGAGACCTTAAATTTAGATTTTATGTTTCTTATACTGTATTTAACAGAAACAAATGTCTATCTGAATGGGGGAGAAGTTCTGAGACAATCCAATAAGCTAGTTAGGCACAATGTGCCTTCGAATAATAAAAAGGAAGCTTCTGTATTATAATAAAAAAAGAAATATAGCAGTAGTGTCTGTATTGAAAGTTTTAAAATGCTATCTGAGGACTATTACCCTAACATAAAACCCTATACTTCTACACATTTTTAACAAAAACTCAATTTTTCCTTCTCTATCTATTTCTGCCTTTCAGAGATATAAATATAGCCAAACATTCCGGTAGACATTAGTCCAGTTAATATCATTCAGATTATTCATATGCTAGTATAATAATAATTTCTTAAATAATGTAATATATCAACATTTCAATAAACAAGTATTATATTTTTTATTGCTGAAAATGAACCACTTGTAATGGTTTCATAAGACCTGTGTATAAAAGAAAGAGAAGAAAGGAAGAAGACGAAGAGATTAAAAGAGAGAAAAGCATATATAAATTTATTCTTTTCACCTTGGAGACTTGAATATTTGAAAAAAAATCACTGTGTTTCTAATTAGTAAGCAAGATTAATAGCTCCTAACTTGAGTTATATATTTATATTTTAATTACTAAGGAATAATTGCCTTTTATTTATTGCATATGATTTACTTTATAAATATCTATTGTTACAAATCTCAAATTAATATATAATAGGAAATACTTCCAGATACACGGAAAAAGCATCAATATCAGTTATATTAATCATAACTATATTTTCTATAATTGTATAAATTGTTTGCAATACATGTTTGCAATATCAGTGCACGTATTATAAACAATTATAATACTTGATATAGGGATTGCCCCTTCTTGCATCTTGATTTATGCTTTATAATGATTATCTACTTTAGACAGAAACAGTATTTCTAAACTCAGAAATTTACTGGAGGCACTTAGCAGAACGTTGTCTAAAAATATAATGATTTTTCATCTTTATTCTCCCCCTTCAAAAGGTTTTACTGCTCCTGATGTTTAATATTATGCAAAGACATGTTTCGGCCAATGAATATCGCCTTATGGTTATGCTTCTGCAAACAACCTGCTGTGAGCTGATAAAAGGATTAATGCAACCAAAATTCTTAATCTGTGAAATTACAAATTAAATTCTCATATTAAAAATACCACCCTGAGGTATTTTTTGTGGTTTTAATTCTCCTCTGGTGTTCTGCATGCATTGCACTTGTTAATGACTAGGAAAAGACTGTCTCTGTTGGCAGCCTGCTGTACAGTGATAATGTGTCAGTATTTAGTGCCCTGATAGGACTGGACTTAACCACCAATTGATAAACCTGGTAATAAACCCATATTAACTGAAAAATCTACTGAAATCCTAATAGAATAATAAGTACCAGCATTCAGGTTTCCGATGTTAAGCCATATATAGTTTTTTACACTAACCAAATGGAAAAACAAACAAATGTTTTTTCCCCAAATGGTACTTGTTAAATGGTATTGCGGTCTTGTAAAATAATCTGCTTTATGCTATATGGAAATTTCCAATAGTGTATAACACTCTACAAACCATATGAAGCAAGTATATAACAAAGCATATTAGTTGGGGTAGAGCAATTCTTGAACTCTGGAGCTCAAATCTGACCACCAACTCCCTTAGAAAGGAAAAATTGGAAACAGTCCAGAATGGTTGAGTCCAGTGATGGTCTGTTTAGGAGATGGTGCACTGCAGCTTCCCTCAAGGCTGAAGGGACCAACTACTTTCACAGAGAAGAAAAGATCATTCCATAATTCAACCATCGATCTTCTGGCCTGAATCTAACTCTTCATGACCCCATGGACCAGAGAATGCCCTCTGTTCACTTTTTTCCAGACTCTGCCCAAACTCATGCTCACTGTGTTGACTATCTAATCATCTCATCCCCTTTTGCCTTCAAAATATATGTATTTATGTATGTATATATGTATGTGTGCATGTATATATGTATGCATGTGTGTGTCTGTATTACCTATCTATCAAATTAAAAGTTAAAAATACAAGAAAAGAAAAAAGAAAGAAAAAAGATATAAGGAAATGGTTTCAAATCTTCATTTATAGTAGTTTTAAATCTATAGTAGTTTTACCGCTTCGGATCTTGATGGAGATTCTCGCTCTTGCTCACCTAGCAGCCTCAATGATAGTTTACTGATATTGTTGTAGTGTGCATTTGATTTATCTCTCAATCTTCTTCTGTGTCTGTCTTGTGTTTGTTGATCTTCTCTTTTTGCATATGCTTTGTATACGCCGATTTTAAGTACAATTATAACTTTCCACTTATTTTATAGTTACAACAAAACTCTCTTTTTTTATAACCAAACCTTTCTAATCATTTTTATGGAAAAATAAATCATAAATTTCAATCATATTCACTAACCATTGTGGTAATGCCAAGTCTTTCCATTTATTCATACAAAATTGAATATATATACAAAAAAAGCCCATGACTTTCCCCCCCCAAATGTTTAAATCCCCAAAGAAAAACTCTCAATTGAATATTAATCTTTAACACTCTCTGAAACAGTGTGCGCATTTGAATCCAAAAATTTCTACCTTTTTTATATGTTCAACTCAAAACAAATCTGAGCAATTTTATCAAATAAGTACGATTATTCCTCATTATGGCCGCACAGGTAGCCCTGTGATCCCTCCAAAGCAGGGAGTGGGTCCTCTTCAAAAAGTGATACCAAGTAGATAATGACAAATACAATTATAGGAAAAAATATGTGGCTTTGGTACTCTTACTATCATGATTTAAGCCCTTATATGGATTCTTATCTATGTTCAATTAGATTCTCTTAATCTAATGAAGAGTCTAGGAGCAGTCTAGATGTTTCGTCTTGCATTTTCTCCCCTCTTCTGAGTTCACCTCAGAAAACAAAACTACACCATAGCTCTGTGTGAGAGGCCACACAGGGACAATATGGTCTAGGCCTTATGCCACTCTCTTATTCCAGTTGCAATTAAAGCTTTAGTAGAATTGTCACTTAGATCTTGAGAGAAAACCCCAAGCTCCCTCTGAAACCCAGCCATGTCTTCAGACACCTGAGGAAAATTGATCTAACAGTTCTTTCTCCCTTGTCATATCAAAAAGCAACCAGTGAGTGATCTGACAAGAGATTAATAACAGTATCTTCCAGATCAGACACAACTGCCCTGAGACAAAAACCTGATCTAACGTGCAGTCCCTAATTTGAGTTCAGTTTACTATGACCTGGGACAGATGTGTAGCTGCCATAGTTGCCACAAATTACTGAACTTTCACAGATTTCTGCCAACATCACCAGATTGGCAAATTATAAACCATGATTACCATCAGCCTCAAGGTTTCTATTGCCAATCCAGCAATGGAATTCAACAGCTCAGGCTAGGATGATGCTAGGCAGTCTGGGTAGATGCTAGGGTAGTCTACTAGCAGCAATCCCAACAACTTCTTACAGCTTAACTTCAACCAAGAATCTTCCCAAATGGTCTTCAGAGCCGAGCTTCTGAAAGCCAACAACAATTTGAGGATAACAATTGTCGCTCCTGGAATCTTTGCTGGTACCAGGCTTAAAATCCATTGGTAGGTCCATCTTGTCCCCAAACACCTCACAGCCTAGGATTACCTGCCCCACACCAAATTTTTCCAGGTCCACTTTGAGCAGCATCCCAAATCTCCTTCCTCTAGACCAAACCACTCCAGGAATTTAAAGCACCAATTGTCCTGGCAAATATTCCATCGTAGTTCTGAATATTTGAAACAAAAAGCCAATGTCATGGCATCTCAGTAAATAAGTGAATAATCTTAGAAATTAATTTAATTTCTGCTTGCATTTTTTAGTCATTTTGGAAAGACTTATTTCAGAAATACAAATAGAAGTAGTGTTTGAGAATCCAGCAGAGTATTGTTTGGGATATTGAAGCTACTTAAATAGATATTGAACCTGCTTAAAAAATACTGCAGATTATAAACTAAAAAACACACTAAATACGTAAATTTAAATTTCCCTCCTTTCTCTTTACGGCATCTCATATAATTAATTATCTTGATCACGTGCATAATCAAATATAAAGATAATTATTTATAGGCTAACCAACAGAGAAAGGAAGACAAAAACCAATTTTCCCCCTTTCTTTCCCTTTTTCCTCTCTTTCATATGGAAAACCCTTTTGGTGTAGATGTTTTGGTATACTCACTATCAGTTAGACCCCATAGCCGTGGAGGAAGATCACTGAAGTACTCATGGCTCAAAGCTGCCTGGGCTGACAATCTGTTTTTGGGGAAACACTGGAGTAACTTTGAAGCCAGATCCTCTGCATGATCGACATAGCTTAATCTGTAATAAAAACAGATTCAAATTTGCCAATGTATAATTTAATTTTATTAGATTTATATACCGCCCTCCTCCTGAAGGACTCAGGGCGGTGAACAGCCATTAAAAATATATATATAGAAAAACTAAAAGCCAAAGTAAAATGAAATATAAATAAGGCCAATACAAATTTTAAAAGGCTATTAAAATTTAAAACTCTAAACCACACAACTAATTAATAAAAGTATAACCCAAAGAGGGGAACAATGAGAATTAGGACAACCCGGTCTGGACAAATAAATATGTTTTGAGGGCACGGTGAAACGCACAGAGGTCAGGGATCATGCGTATCTCCGGGGGGAGTTCGTACACAGGGATATTCACAACTGTACTCTATAATGCAATAAAACACTGAAATCTAGAAAAGCAGAAATATTTACTAAAGTTCATATATATATGAGCATATTTTACTATTTTATTACTAAATAAAATAAAAATGCTGATTACAGGATGCATTGAACGTGTTTTATGAAGAATTCTGGTAAGCTTTGGGAAATATGACCACTAATAATAAAACATCATTAGAACTGTAATACATAACTTCTTAAATGATTATAAACTTGGTTTATAATTCATATTAAATTAGTTGCATTTCATTTCACTGAAAACAGCGAGACTATACAATGACAATGAAATATAGAAAAAACAGCACAAATCTAAAAATAATTACTCAAAAATAAATGAAACTTTTTTAGATAACTAAGTATAGGATTACAACTTTCATGTAAGAGGAATTCTCCGCTTGCTCAGATAATTAAACCCTACTCCCACCAATAGTCTGATCTCTGAGCACTAGCAACACATGAAGTAGCATATCCGAATCTGTCATGCACCAGATTTTTAGTTAGTCCAGCTGCTATAACAGTTTGAGAAACTGTCATTGTTTCTCCATTTGCTTTTTTCTCCTTTTTTTGCCCACCATCTGAAAAAAAACAAAACCTGGTTGTGCAATGTGCAATAGTAGAGGTCTTGCTATCTATCTCCTTTTCACTTCTGTGGTGTTTTTTTTCCAGCAAGGGAAATGAAATAAGTCACATTTACTCTTTTATTGACAATATTATATAATATCATCACAATCTCAGGGGTGAAGAGAGACAAGGAACTCTAACAAATAGTTAATGGTGCAGGTATAAATTAGCCCAATATTTAGACTAGAGGGATTTGAATTAATTTTAATTCTCTTAGGCATTCATTTGTGCAGCTTACACAGTTTGCACAGTATGCTTATCCCCTCTCTCATAGCCTAGTTAAGCATATTGCACAAATAAGATCTTTGAATTCCGATATAACTATTGTAGAGAATATGTTTATATTTTTCTCTATTTTCTACTGAATTTTCTGTTTACAATGTAGACTCAAGTCAAATGCCCTTTCTGGAGCTCATTTTTGCACGAAGAGGTATTGCATCTATTCAAGAAATGGCAATTGTTACATTGAGTGTTCCCTGACATTTACAAGAAAGCACTTCAGAGTGAAGGGCACTAGTAAAATGTCAGTACATAAAATTCTCACAAAGGCACAGTTGGTAAGCTCTGGGAGGAAAAAAAAAATTCAAATGTCTATGTATACTACCTCATGAAATAATGATAATCTAATCTAAAGTAACTTGGAAAATCTGTATGATTTAGGTAAGCCAAATCCAGTCAAATGTGGCTGCATGACTTTAAGCATCAAGTCTCTTTCCAAATATAGAGAGAATAATATTCAGTCATAATTTACTATGAAAATAAAATAATTACTTAAAAAAATAATTTATCATTTCCTGTAACATTGTTATATGAAAACAAAGAATGTAATTCCAAAGAAACAACTTGTAACTGAAATTGAAATAGAAACATCTTTATTATGAACTTTGAGCAGCATGATGATACCAAACTATAGGGACTTTTCAACTTATGACTGATTACTTAGCAACTGCTCCAAGTTATGATGGCCCTCCCCAAAGCTACTTATGACCTGGTTTCAAATTTCTGGTGGCTACCCTTTGGTGGTCATAGAATCACATTTTGACACTTGGCAACCAACCTGCATTTATATTTGGTAAAGAACATGATGACTACCACAATCTACAAAGGAAAGACAGATTTTAGCATGTATAATGTAGTTCTGAAGTCAGGATATATCAAATAGCAAAGAACTCCAATTTACTTTCATAATTTAAGATCTGATTATTTAAAACCAGTATCAACCCACTACTTATGATTTAAAAATCAAGTAAGAATCTCTGAAAATATCCACAATGTATCATTTTCTTATTCAGCAGAACATTATTTTTTTTGCCAGCAAGCTTTGGGGAAATTAAACATCTCTAGTGTTAATGAATAACCAGGTTTCCATGATATAATATTTGAATAGTTACCCTGATTTGGTCAAAATATGTAGTGCGAATAATCCTTGATTAACAGTGACTATTCAAAGTTACAACAGTGCTAAATGAGAAGGACTTATGATGGATCCTTATAGTTGAGGTTGTAGTAGCATTGCTATGATGATTCAAGAGCTTGGCAATCTGCTTGTAAATATGAGATCACAGCATCCTGCAGTCATGTGATTGTCATTAATGTCAGGACCCCCCTCCAACCTTTTGGGCATGAGGGACTGGTTCCATGAAGAAAGGTTTTTATGTGAACCAGAGAGGGCATGGTTTTGTGTGCTGCCTGCATTCCATGGATAGGGCTTCGCTTGTTTGCACAGACTGATTGCTGGCATGCCATGGACAAGTGCCGGTTCATAGACTTGGGATTGGGAACCCCTAATTTATGACCTTCGCTGCTGGCTTCCAACAAACCAAGTCAATTATGACTATGTAGGATTCACCTAATGCAAATTGGGACTGGCAGAACTGCTGTCATAAGCCAGCATAGCCATGGACCATGACCTTATGAGTGCATCCCTCAGTGATGGGTTCCATGTTTCTATTTTAATTAGTAAGTGAAATAATTACCAACAATTTATACAGTGTAGTATCTAATAACGCATTATTATTTTGAAGTCTCTCCAAACACAAAGAAATAAATACATTTTTTAATGAGAAGTTTGCTGTTTTCTTCAGAATATAGAATATTTTGAATGTCTCTGACAACTAGTTTAGAAAAGGATTCTATACTAATTGTCAGAGACAGTCTGACAACATTTCTACACATTTAATTGGCAACTATGGAAAAAAGGATTGAATAAGCGTTCAGTAAATCATTTCAGGATTTCTTCAAAATGTCTGATTATAAATATATTTAGGATGTTAGCCACACAATATTCACAAGGGCAGATACAATTTAAAAAAAACTGGTTTCAGACACATATTTGCAATGAAGGAACTTCCTTACTTATTTCTGGTCATTATGACTAACATTATTGCTACTATCATTATGGCTCAAGCTTGAACTTAATAACCAAGAGGCTATACATACCATTTCTTGCTATCTTTGTCTCCCAGTTTGAAATGCTGCCAGATATGTATGAGCTCTTAATAGCTTAATAAGTACTTCAAGAAAATGAAAAATGAAAACTGATACTAGCAAATGCTATGCTGCCAATGTTGCTGCACAAACTCTTAGTAAATTTAAGAGCAGAATCCCTTTTAAATAATATATTTAATTTATCCTAGAAAACTCTTTGTCCCAAATCCCAGAAGGTAACTTAAAAAAACCTACTTAAAAAACACTGCTTACAGCATTTCTTTCATGTACCTGGACCTGAAAAGTATGTTGTTGTCTAGTCAAATCATAGGTCATTCATGTTCACTTTCTCTGCCTTCTTAATCCCTAACCTTTATTATTTTTCTTCCCAATCTAGTCTTAGTACTTCTCTACCCTTCTAAATCCGTTATCATTCTTATTTCCCCTTCCTGTTAACCTCCATTCTCCCTAGCTTACCGTACTGTTTCTCTGTCCTCTTACTTGTCTCTCTATTGCATTTCTTTCTAGTCAAAAGCCCCATCATTTCTCCTCTATACTTTGAACTGTTTTTCACTCTCAATCTACTTTCTCATCCTCTCCGCCCCTCCCAGTCTATTTTCCACACTTATTTTCAGATATTCCCTTAATTGATGAAGTTTCCAATAATGGCCAAGGAAGTATCAGCAGGGGCAACCAAAATCATATGTTGCATTGAACAAAGATTTCTGCCACCGAGTCCCCCTGAATTCTTGCAATCTGGGTACATGTTCTTTTCCCCCTGTGACTAGGAAAAGATAAGATTAATCAAGCTCTCCTAGCTAGATACGTTTCAGAGTAACTGAGTTCAATAAGATTTGTGGAAGTAGGCATTGGATTCTGACCTCTGAAAATATGGACGATGGGGATAAATAAGGTCAGGAAGCAGGATTTGTGCATAAGTAAGAGAGGTGGATGAGAGGAAACAACATGGACTGAGATTCATCTTCTAAAATAGCTACTATACAGTAAGCTACATATATATTGTGCTTCTTGTTATAGAAGTTGCACATGGAGAAGCAGTGTGGGTGGGTGTGTAGGTGCACGCACATGCATGCATACATTTAGTTTTCGCAATATAGAATTTTTCCAGAGATAGGTCCAAATTAAGAGAGCGTATAGTCCCAATGTGGATGGGACAGGGGAGAAGGGGCTCAGGGTAGTCATGTCCTAGGATATCTCAGGATATCTCTAGTAGGCAAGAAAGTTATAGCTTTAGTTTGGCAAAATTCAGTCCACTGGTATAAGCAAATAAAATACTGTAATTGATTAGATGTTTTCTTTTGGGTTAGGATCAACATTATGGACCTACACAAATGAAGGCAAATATATGTGTTGCAGGATCCAATCTGGATCGGTCACAGGGACCAGAGGTTTAGTCTTCCAAGTTTTTGGACCGATGCTGGAGGCCATCCTCATGGAACTTCTCTCTCACCAGAATGTGTAATTTGGATTATTCTATGCATAGTATTTATGTGTTATTTATGTGGTGCCTGGTTGTATGTGGCTTTTTAGTTGTTGATTGGCATGTTGATGGCAGGCCAATAACTTAGCTGTTGTTTCCTCAGTTTCTGAGTACTTGATAAGCTGGTGGTAAAACAGCACACAAGTGGGCATTGCCCACCACCCAGAGGCTACCATACAATGATAAATCATGGATTATTATGAAGATTGCTTGCAGGTGAGAGATACTTCTAATGTAATCTATTGGATCCCTTGTGTGGATTGTCACTGTGACTATGTAAAACATACATGGAAGAAGCTAACTACCAGAATGCAAGCACACAACCGAGTGGTCAGATGAGAAAATCCAAATTCATTGGTAGCTTCACATTGCAATGAACAAATTCAATTCAATTTCACAAGTTACTAAAATGACTAAGTTACTAAGCAGGTACAAAAATAGCCAAGGGAAAAGCTTCTGGTGCATGGCGTGGCGCTTGCAGGTGGCAAATCTGGGAGGTCCTGGACCAAACTGCTGGATGCTCGGTAGATTGAGTTAATTCCAGATCCTAAAGTTGCCTCTGAGTAGCAACAAAAGAAGAGGGATGTTCGGGGACGCAAGAAGAGGCGGCGGCCAATTTTGGGGTGCGGAGAAACCCCCTTGAAGATCTGCTAGAAGGGCTACCTGGGCAGCATTTAGCTGCAGACGAATCTGAAGAAGAGCGGTGCTACGGTTTAACATCTAAACCGCAGAAGAGCAACATCAATAGTCATCAGCTTGGTGACCAAATTTCAAAACCCCTACTATAAAGGAGATCAGTGTACCTTGATTTTGAGAAGAAACAAAAGAATTTTTTTCTGAAAAATAAAAAAATGGCAGATTAAAATAGAAGGAAAACTTTTACTTGGTTTACAAACCATGTTTAAAGGATTGAAACAATATAAAATTAGAGACTGAAAATACGTTTTAAATTGTATAATATTTTATTATATTTATATATGTGCAAAAATAAGTCTAAGATAAACGTAAGAATTTTAAGACTGAAAGACTAAAACAAAAAAAGGATATTTGGTTGCCAGAGTGGAAAACATGTCTATCTATACTTAAAATGGGGAAAGCTAAAAGAAGAAAGAAAAGGTATGGAGGATATTATGTTAACAATGCAAGAGTTAATGAAAGAACTAATGAAAATGATGGAACAATTTATTGATGAAGCTACTGATGAACAGATTGAGAGCAGCAATATAACCTTTGAAAAGACAAATTAAAAAAATGCAAGATGTGATAGACAAAATGGACGAGCAGCAAAATCTGAGTGGCAAAAGTGAAAAGAGAAGTACAAAGGGAATACTGTGTTACAGAAGACATTTAATGAAATATGCTCATAGGCAAATAATATGAAAAATAGACAAAATAAATTAGAATTGTGGTTACAAAAAGTATAAACAATAATGTATTGGAATGGAAGGTTATTAAAAATAAAATAAGCTTAAGTAATAATTCTGGGTAGAAAGTAAGAAAAAAGAAAATCCTGTTAAACTGATAGAATGTATATTCAAATCTTTAATGTGGAACTTAATTTAAGAATTGTGATTGTTGCTATTTGACTGGCGAAAAGGACACTGTTGTCTTTGGAAAATTCTTGTTTTTATACAAATAAGGGAAAATTGGAAGAATATGAGATTTAAAGTGATAAATGAGATAATGAGGATTTGGAACCCTACTGATGAAATCTCAATTAGATAAGGTGATTAGTTTTACTTCTATTATGAAGCACTAAATATGATTAATTGTATACTCACTCGACTGATGTATGTTGAAATGTTTACTATGTCTTTTTATTTTTCAAATAAATAAACAATTTATTCAAAAAAAATAGCCAGGGAAATGATTGAAGGAGTGCTGATTTACCAACAGCTTATCAGGTATTCAGAAGCTGAGGACTTGGTGATACAAGAAAACAACAGATAACAACTTATTGGCCAGCGATCAACAGGCATATAAAACTACACAAAGAGTATCCCAACGTACACATTCTGGTGAGATAGAAGTTCCCTGAGGATGGGCTTCAGCACATGTTAGAAAGCTTGGAAGACTAAACCTCTCATCCCAGTGACCGATTCAGATTGGATATTGCATTATTGACCTAATCTAACATTTACCATTAAGTTACTAACTTTTCTCAGCTTATCTGGTTTTTGTGTTCTCCAGATTTCCAAATATATGTATGGATACATAAAAAAATAAAACAAATTTAAATACTATGCTGACTTTTTTGGATCAATAAAATCTGATTATTACTGCTGCAATATTAATTGCAATATGTATAAAGTCTCTTAGCCTTATATGCATATTTTTGTTAAAAAAAAATTAGTGAAGGAACAAAATGTCAACATAACGCAAAGTACTAAGTTGTCAGGGCTTTGAAGCAACAAGTCAGACTTGAAACAAACCAAGAAAAAAGTGTCACTAAGATGTGAATAGTTAGATTTATTAAAAAAAACTTCTAATCAATATCTTCATATTCTAATGCGTAGGTTATATATTTCATTAAAAGTAGATAATGCCATATTTGCTTTCTCTTGCCCTCATTTTTGAGGTGGAATGCAAACTGGTGCATCTAGGAGTTGAGTGAGCTTACATCTTGGGCAATATTTACACAATAGCAGCCTCCTTTCCTGTATGAGAATTCACTCTCATGAAAGACCGGCATGGCAGAAGTCAAATTTATAAAAATGTGTAAAGTAAGACAAGATAATGAATTGGGTCAAGAAAAAAATAAATTTGATTAAAAGCAATATAAATTAAGTTAATATTTTACTAATATCTGTCCCATTAACTTACATTAAAATTTACAACTGAACTGAAAATTTGGGAGGGGGATTGTGGTATTCTCTTAGTACTTTCTCTGTTTTTGTTCTGATGTATTTTATCAATATTCTATATTGTTCCAATTGTGACAAATGAAATTTGTAAAAGCAACAGAGTTGTGAGGGAAAAGAGTAATATTATGAGTATTTGCCACCTTGAGTTTATTATGTTTCATTATAAAGTAATGAAGTTGGTGGGAAATCTAATAAATAAATAAATAAAAGACATATTTTACATGTAACAATTTTATTCATTAGGGATTATCTTATTTCAAATCTTATTCAGATAAAGGGAAATACGCTTATCTGGATATTTTAATTATAATATTTTGCATCTCAGCACTTGGCATTTCTAGATTTCAGGCTGCATACTAATCAGTCATATTCTCTAAATGTATTCAATATTATTTATTACTATGTAAGAAAAATAGTATTTGTATCTTAACTGAATTTTTAAAATGAGAATGTTCAGAATTCAAAAGGATATTTGAGAATTGTGATATACCTTTGAATATAGTTTAATAAAACACTATAACTTTATGGTAGCTTTTAATTACCATATTTTTCGCACCATAAGGCATTCCGGACCATAAGGCGTGGGACGCTGGGAACGCGCCAGTTCAGCCTGCAGAGCGATCCTTTGGCTTTGGAGCGTCCCGCGGAGTGATCTCCGTGCACCCCAAAATCGCTCCGCGG
>JANHFO010005281.1:228616-241452 GCA_032468095.1 Pareas carinatus
CAGCCAACATCAAAGATGTCATTAAAAAAGCACAACAAAGAATGTTCTTTCTGAGACAACTCAGAAAGCTCAGACTATCTAAGGAACTGCTGACTCAGTTCTACAGAGGAATCATTGAGTCCATAATCTGCACCTCAGTAACTGTCTGGTTTGGCAAAGCAACAAAACAAGATAAACATAGACTTCAAAGAATAATTAGAACTGCTGAAAAAATAATTGCTACAGAACTCCCTTCCATTGAAGATCTGTACACTGAACGATCCAGAAAAAGAGCGGGGAAAATAATTATGGATCCCTCACACCCTGGACATAATCTTTTTGAACTTCTCCCCTGAGTATTGCAAACCAAAACAACCGGACATAAGGATAGTTTCTTTCCTCATGTCATCAACTTATTAAACAGCTGGTTTATAGAACAGTGTTAGTGTGAAGGGTATTCTGACAAGATGAAATGGTTTCTTTCCGCACTTTACAACAAAACATGACAACTATGAATGTATCTTATTTGATTAAGTCTATATATGCCTATATATACAAATGATCATGATTATGCTTAACCATTCAAATTGACTATGACTGTATCTTGATTGCATTCTTGTGTATGTATGTAGTTTTGAGCACTATCACTTTAGACAAATTCCTTATGTGTCCTGACAGACATGGCGAAAATAAATTCTGATTCTGATTTGTAGTTCAGATTGAACCATGAGGTCCTTGGTGCTCAGAAAAGCTTAGCTGTTTTCTTGCAGACATTTCATTAGCAAGCTAGATAATATCATCGGTGCTATAAGGGTTTGAGGTCTGCTCTCATTTTATATACTAGTGGCATACCCTGTTAATATTAGTGAGAATGGTCTTAGTGTTCATTGGTTGGGCTACTGTTTACTTCTTTACCTCTCTCAGTAAACAACAGCCCAATCAAGGAACCACCAAGATCACTTCCACAAACACTGACAGGGCAAGCCACTAGTATACAAAATAAGAGCAAACCACACTCCTTAACAGCACTGATGATGGTACTTAGTTGTGTAATGAAATGTCAGTAAGAAAATAACCAAGCTCAGAGCACCGCTCTGAGGAACTGCATATTCTGCTAAATGACTACAGTTACAGCTTGGAGTCAAAATCACAATCATTGAATAAGGCAGTCACATAGGCACCTTACTTAATTAGCACTATAAATTAGAGTTCAAATTTTAGACTCAATTGTGATTATAAATTAGAACTATCTGTATCACTTATCTATAAATAAATTTAAAGCATTGTCATTTCAATCTTTGTGTTAACAGAAGTTCATTAAAGGTTACTAAAATAATATATCTACTTTAATCCTGATCAAATAAACCAACTTTATATTCCTTCTTTTTACTTCTAATAAACTTTAATTCATTCATATAATATTGTAGAATTTAATTTCCTTTTATTTTTTTCTTTTCCTCTTCTCAGTAGATTCTTCAAAAAATTATTTTGTAAGATCAGTAGAGAACAACTATTCAGGTCACCCTCTTGGCTTATTGTTTGTACATGCCTTTTATTGATTAAAACATCAGCCATTTTTTTGTATAACCAGTGTAACATCTTTTCCCATATCTTCTTCCATAAAATCTTTTAGACACAGTTTATCCATAGAGACATATATAGCTGTTGATATTAATATTGATTTCTGATCTTTTCAAAAATATTCTTCAATAGTTAACAGTATTAAAATATTTGCATCATTTTGCAACTGTTATTCAAATTTAATTGAAATCTTTAAATCATTCTTGTGTCCAATTTTAAAACTCTTATCTTTTTAAAAAAAATCAAAACAAAAGTCTTTTCCCACAAAAAGAATTCTAAACACAAGTTCCCAATTTTTAGTGGCTCCAGATGCTGTGCCCTCTTATTTAATATCTAGAGAGTCTGGAGGCCATGTGAGAACACACCTCTGAAAATTACATTAGAATTTCAGGTGGTTTCATAGGCTGTGCACAAAAAGGGTATGCTTTCACGTGGTCTCTGGACGAACTTGTTGGTCACAACTGTAGTCATTACATGAGAAGTGCCTGAATAATTAGTGGTGCTCCTATCATCACTAACTACTGATCATCTCAAAGGCTGATGGAAGATGTCACTATAGAACTCTATTGAAAGCAATCTCACTGCAGAAAGCTGCCCATTATTCAACTTAATCATGGTCTCAAATGAGCTACAAATACTATATGAAAGGTATTGAGTATGAAATATATACAAAGTGCTGTCTTTCTCTAACATCCCAGCGATCTTCCTCCTATAAAATATGAAAGAAATGAAACAAAAAAAGTAAAGCAGGAAGGATGCATCAGTGAAATATAAGTGGTCTATATGAAAGATATACAGTATCAAAAACCAAGTGGAATTACTGCTTTTGCTTAGATAGTATTGTAAAAAAGTATTGTAAAAGTATTGTAAAAAAAGAAGAAAAGATAGTTCAAACCAAATTCCAGGACTTTTTGACAGTTTCTAGTTTTATGTCCTTCTTTGCTTATTAGTGTGAAAGAAAGGGAAAAGCAGTGATAGCAATAACACTTAGACATATACTGTTTGTGATGGCACAATGGTTAGAATGCAGTATTGCAGGCTATTTCTGTCAACTGCCAGCGGTTTGATTCTCACAGGCTCAAGGTTGACTCAGCCTTCCATCCTTTTGAGGTCAGTAAAATGAGAACCCAGATTGTTGGAGGCAAAATGCTGAGTCTATAAATCACTTAGAGAGAGTTGTAACGCACTGTAAAGTGGTATATGTCTAAATTCTATTGCTGTTTACAGTGCTCTCTAAGCGGTTTATAGACTCAGCATATTTTCCCCAACAATCTGGATCCTCGGAGGCTGAGTCAACCTTGAGTCAGTAAGAATCAAATTGCTAGCAGTTGGCAGAATTACCATGCAATACTGCATTCTAACCACTACACCACCATGACTCTTGATGAAATCCAGATCATGTCATGTTGTCTAACTTAGGGTCTTTCTCCTTTCAATTAACTACAGAACAGCTAGGAAAGATAAAATAAATAGAAATAGAAAAATTTACATTTCCAGACCTTTTAACACTATTTAACCTTTAGGATTATTTTGTGATATTTTTAAAAAAATTATGGGCTTGTAATCATATTAAATAAGGATGCTATGCACTCTGAAGGACAAAGTCACTAAAATAATAAACTGCAACAGCTTTATATTACATAATATCTCTTACATATCACAAATCATTTAGTAACATGGTGAGACTAGGACTAGAACACTATAACATATTTCATAATGATTCCCACTGCTTGTTTTTACTATTACTAATACCATGGGTAACTTCATTAATATTCTTAAATAGCCAGTGGCTATTTACACAGAAAGCTGGAGAATATCAATACTGAATATGAATCATTAGCTTTTGGTTACTTTCCAATGCCATACAGTGACAAATGAAGTATATAAATAGCTTATAGTCACTGCCACCTGCTTCCCACCTTTTTCTTGTGGTTAGATTTGAATTTCTTTGCCTTTTTTAAAAATTTATTAACAACTACAGCAATCAAATACTGTAATTTCCAGATGAAGTGTTTATGACTGATGAATTATGAAAATAAAGGGATAACTTGCATAAGTTGCACAGCGTACACAGTACAGCAAATATTTCCATTAATTTCCACACAAATCACACATACAGTATATATCTCTTCCTCTGTTATAGAGGAATCAAAGTTAAATATAACATACAAGAAAACAATATTACAAATATTATTATTTTTCTTTTGTATTAATTTCACAATTACATTACCCCTTTGTTATACTTTTACTCATGCTTATCCATGCATACAGGTTTTCCATTGTAGTTTAAAATAGATACAGCACTTCTATAATATAACATGGTAAACAAAGATATAGGTAACTTGAGATAGGCTGCATTGCTATCTTATAATACTAAAACTATTGCTCTTTTGTAACCTTCAATTGGGCGAAACAATGGTCATAGAACAACAATTTTTGAAATAAGATACCGCAAATGGGCTAATGAACAGAATGCTAGGTCTCATTACTCCTATGAAATTGGTGAAAGGTGTGGCCACTTTAACACCACTATGCTGCCATAATCAGATAATTTCCAGTGCTTCCTGAGAGCTTTCCACAAATCAGTGAGAAAGTCAGTAGGAAGAGTAAACTCGACTGTGAATACTGATCCCCCATACTAGCTTCCCACAAGTAAAGATGTTGCTTGTGGGAAGTTGATAGGGAGCACAGGCAGGATTGATCACCAGGATCACTGTTGTGCCCCGCCTCCTGGCAGCCAAGCTGTCGGCTGACAATTCAGATGATGAATCAGCGATCGAGGGGCCTTTGTCCCCTGCTGGGTCAAGCCCGTTTCAGTCACCCATCCTCAGTTCCACCTTACCAGACAGTGCAGGGGAAGAGGAGACAGGACCCGATGCCAGGAGAGCTGTAAGCAATGAGCAAGAGTAGAGAGTGGAGTCTGGCTTGGACCCAGAGGCTTCAAAGAAAGAACCTGATTAGCTGGAACAGTTCCTAGACGCCCGAACCATGCGTAGACTGAGAAGGGAGGTCCAGAGGGAGGCAGCAGACCAGACAATTGGACATTGCTAGGGGTGTGGCCGGCAGCCCCCACCCTCAGGGGAGGAATAAATCTGAGACCCTCAAACAGTTGCAGCTGAAGCAGGCAGCTATTTGTTCTCCTGTGGATCCCTGCACTTGAATTCTTGCTTCGTGTTTCATGACCCCTGGATTTGGATTCTGACCATTGCTGGCTTCTTGACCTCTGGATTTGGATTCTGACCATTGCTGGCTTCTTGACCCCTGGATTTGGATTCTGACCACTCCTTAATTTCTTGAACCCTGCACCTGGACTTACTTGCTTAATGGGGGTTGTTTGCTGTTCCTGAACCTCTTTTTAATTGTGGACTTCTACTTAAACTGTAAGTCTGTATCTTGCCTGCAAACTGGACTTTAATTGCCTGGCTGTAAATCTCGGGCTGAAGGCTTTATTGGCAGTTTTAAGAATTGTGTGGCAGCTCTAGCCGTAAATAAATTAAGATCGGAGGACTAGCCTGCTGTCAAAGAAAGAGTGGTGTTTAACTCTTTACTGGCTTTCTTAGTATTCTGGTTTGTCAGGTAAGAACAGTCACTTGTGCATACTTCCCAACTTGAACCAAACTCCCATGCACCCTCCCTAACCCATGCAACACCTCTTACACACTTTTGAACACCCCTCCTTGACCTACACACATCCTTCACTCCTTCTTCAACCCTTTGGTACTTCTTGTGCACCCTTCCCAGCACATGCTGCAATCCCATGTGCCTTAATTAGGAGGGATACATATAGGTGCACAAATGACACCATGTAGTTTGGGAGAGTGCATGGGGATGTAAGAAGTGTACAACAGGTACTAACCACATGGATTAAGGATACACTGTAATGCAAAGCGTACACAAGAGGAATTGGGTATGGTATACGTGGAGAACATGAGAGATGTCATGCAGTTAGGTGAAGTTACACGGAGGTGGTGCATGGGTTGGGGGGTGGGAGAAATACTTCTGAACAATGACATAATCATGGGTTGGCTAGTTTAAATAAATGTTTTGCTAACTTACAATAAAATAAAAAATTAAGGAAACAATTTAAAAATGCTATTTTTAAGAAGAAACCTAAATCGATTTAAATAATTTCAGAGAAGCATTCTAGGAAGCTATTTCAGACATAAGCTTGCAGGATAGAAAAATGCCAAATAATTTTTGGAAAGTTGAAGCAGCGATGCTGTTTAAATAAATATCACAATATGGAATGCATCTAGGCATAGTGGTTACAATGCAGTATTACAAGTAAACTCTGCCCACAGCCCGAAGTTTTATTCTGATGGTGCTCAAGGCTGATTCAGCCTTCCAAAAATAAAGAACCAGATTGTTGGGAACAATATGCTAACATTGTAAACCACTCAGAGACTGCTATAAAGCACTCGGGTGGTATATAAATCTAAGTGCTATTGCTATATGTGTAGAAATAAACAAGAAAAAATGATGAGAAAAATAATAATCGATTCTAAGATGAAAAAAAAATTATTCTGTCAAAAGAGCCTTAACTTGTGGAAGTCTTCAAAATTGTTTTGAAAAGTCATAAAGTATTTTCTGACAGTATTCTGACAGAAAAGAAAGAAAAAATATATTGCAAGCATTTTTGTGATAACTACATTTATCACAAAAATATATAATCTAAAACAGATCACCCATAGCCAAAATCAATAGTTGAACAAAATAAAACAAAAGGGCAGCTCAACTCTTTCACAAATGCTCCAAATCATCTAAATCACAAATCCCCAATCTGTGGGACGTGATGTGTTTGCAACTGAGCCATGGAAACAGCTGGAGAGTGTGTGCACTAACTTACGTGAGTAGCGGGGCAAGTGCGTGCATGTAAGCAACATTTGCATAACAGGTGCATGTGTATGCTGCTTGCACAAATGGAGCTGCACACACATGTGCTTCCCAGCCATTTACGGGAAAGCATCCCCTTCCCACCCAGCCTACTGTCCTGCAGTTCTGCAAAGCCAGAAATGCTGCAGAACTTTGATATAAATTAGTTTGTGTAATGGCTTTTTGAAAAATAACAATATGAGGCCAAACTTCAAGTGAGGATATATAACTCCATAATCTCGGGATTACGTAAAAGATGGCAATAAAAAGGTAGAATATAAATCTAATGCATATACTCTATAAAATGGATTCATAAATTTGACAGCCAGTGTTATAGTTCTAAATCATCTTTCACCATCCAGAAGCTAAGCAGCTGTATTCTGAACCAAATGCAGTTTCAGGCAAACCTCAAAGACAGTCCTTTGAAGAGACTGCTATAGTAGTCTAATACAAGGATCCCCAACCTTTTTTGGTTGGTGGCCCGGTGCAGGGTGGGCGAAGATGGGCTGGCGTACACATGCATGTGCCAATTGCATGTGCATGCGGAGCGAGCTGGGACAAGCAAGGCAAGTGAACGGGGTGTGGTGCTTGTGCGGCACTCATGCGAATGGGGCTGTGTGCAGGCGTGACAGCCCACTACTCACAGGACCTGGTTGAGAGCCCACGGTCTGATAGTGAGCCAAGGCCCACAGTTTGGGGACCCCTGGTCTAATAGTATGAAAATGAGTCACTGTCCTAAGGACTGTATTATACATTTTTTTCTTTCATTCAAATGTAAATAATAAAATAACCATACATAGTTCTCAGAGACTGCCTGGACAAGTCGCTGCTATTTTGTCATAATATAATGCATAAAATAATGCTGTTTCTGTATGATAAACCATATAAGCTAGACAAAATTGTACATCTAGAGCTAATTTTTTATAAATTACCATTTTTTAGAATAGATTCAGCTGAAATTGAGGGTAACATTTAAATGCTATAAGATGTACCCAACAACTACATATATCTACTGAAACCTTTTCCACCTGTTTGCTCCTGACTGCAGTTTGAAATTGCTCAGAATTTTGCAGAAGATGAATTATCATTTTAGTAGATTCATATATTTGTTAGATATAGTCAGTAATGGCTCATTTTTTACCTGGAACAAAATCATTTCTCCTGAAAGGTCCTTTATATCTTTTTGACTTTTGAGTTAGAAGTCCTACATAATAAGACATCAATATTTCATGAATATTAGTAAAGATATTATTTTTGTGTCCCCCAGCTATTAGATTTCACCTTGGAAATAGTCATATGTATTATTAAGAAAATAAGTCTTTCATTAGTTTGATAATCTCCCTCAAAATGGATTTCATTTTATAAATCTCATACTATTAAAATACTTCTATAAATGTTTCAAATCTAAGAGCATATTTCTGTCAAAACTATGATCTTTGAACTTATCTGATCAAAAACTGGTAGTCATTTTTAATCAGAATAATGATAACATTCAATTAATTTGTACATATCACTCTCCTAAAAGAAAATCAATAATATGAAATTAAATTTTCATGACTACAAAAACAGAATCAGCACACATTCCCAGAAGCAACAAATCTTAAGGGAAACATTGTCTACTGATATCAAAACCATATTTTTGGACATAGCTTTAGCATAATGCAGGAGGTGCACAAGTCCAAACAAAAACAGAGAACAAATAAACATAGAATTTCCTCCCAAGTTAAGCATATCTTCAAAATTTTCTCTTAAGTTATGCTATAAAAACAGAAATCTGTTTATCTACAAAGAAAGTGCTTAATCACTTAGGCAATGTTGGATTCAAACCCCTTGCTCTTTGTTGTTGGATCCAAAAACAAATGAAAATGTTTGCAATTTCTTATAGAAGGCTTAACTGCAATATCATCCATAGTAATTTTCAAGCACAGATGGTAAAGAAAAATGTGTTTTTTCTAATTAAACAATATGAAAATGGACTTTAGAAATGAAAATGAAACCGTAA
This sequence comes from Pareas carinatus, assembly GCA_032468095.1. Classification (NCBI taxonomy): domain Eukaryota; kingdom Metazoa; phylum Chordata; class Lepidosauria; order Squamata; family Pareidae; genus Pareas; species Pareas carinatus. Next base: position 237,051 of record JANHFO010005281.1, read on the forward strand.
TATTCTACTTCCATGCCAATTATAACACAAAGAAAGTGCATATGGAAGCAGAGTGCAGTCTTTTATTACTGTTTGATAATAGATATAGTGAAGAAAGAAAGAAAAATCCTTTCAAATCTAGCATTCTTGATCTCTTAAAATTTGATCAGTGAAAGAATGTATAACAACAACTATCCTATTCCACTGTACTTACTACCAGGAGCCTGGATGCTTGGAACTTAGCAGAAATGTTAGCTGCCCCATCTTCAAAACAATGCTTCTTAATTTTAAAAGCTGAAGATAAAACCATCAGTAGTTATATAATTTCTTCCATGTACATATTGAAAAGTTGTAAAAAAGTTTCCAAGGAAACCTAAATTTTCAAATTTGATAAACAAAAGCCTTCAAGACACTCCAAAGCAGTACTGTACAATGAAAATAGTGAAGTCCTTTCTGTAATAAGTGACACTGACCTCCAGAGTTTCCTTCCATCTGATCTGGCAAGTGAAGTTCAGATACCGAGAGTGCTTGTGCCTCAATAATAGGTGCTGCTTAGAGAATGCCATTTCAGTGTCCTGTTATTGTGATCAGTGGTTATATATGGTTCTTCCTTTACTTAAAGGAAGAAATAATCTCCCAAATGGAAGATCATTTAAATCAGTGGCTCCCAGCCTTTTCCATACCCTGCATCCCTAGAATTCTTCTGATATATTCTTGCACCCCTTACAAAAGTATTACCTTGGATGAGTATACACTATAATTTTGAAACTTTTAAACCCAGGTTTTCGCACCCCCTAGAATATCATCTTGCACCCCCAGTTGGAAACCCCTGATTTAAATGAAAACTAGGATTGTTTTATCAGATGTTTAGATGGCAATAATAAAATTTACAAAAAGTTTGATAGGTTTGAGAAATAGGCTAAAATAATTGAATGAAATTAAACAGTCACACAATTTGTTCCTTTTCAATCTTCTTTCAGCAGAATTTATAAATGCGCTACACAAATAAAAAGCATCATATTGATTACTATTCACTGGATTCTTTGTCCCATTAAGTTTCTAGATAAGTGAAACTACGATTATAACTTGTCAACATATAATTTGACTAAAGAATATGTCCACAACATATGGATTCTCTAGACGTGCTGCATTCTTACCACATATCGAGGCAAGTTGAATATTCTGTTGAGCCTAAGAGAACATCTGGAGGTCGATACCAAAGGGTTACCACTTCATTAGAGTATGTGTGACTAGGAACAGATTTAGCTCTTGCAAGACCTGAAAAATAATGCAAATAGAACAGAAAGTTAAGAAAAAATAATTTATGTGCCCTTTAATAATCTTGCTCATAACACTATTTGAAAGACAAGCTTGATAACAATGTTATTTTAATAAAATAAAATTAATATTCATTTCCATCATTCAGCCATTGTAAAAGAAAATTAAAACCCAACATCTTAATAAAGAGATCGCAACAATAAGTTTTGTCACCATTGCCACCTTTTAAAAAGATCTGTTTTCCATAATTAAGTAAAAAACAGAAAATATAATTGATATAATTTAAAAACTACTAAAAATTACCACTAAATATAAGCATACAGATACATTCTTAAGCATTAGCAGCTAAAATAAAGAATATAACCAAAACATCATGAAAAATACGACATCTTTGTATATTTTACACTGGAATCATGTCAAGCTTCAGGTATATGCTATATTGAAGTATGCTAAAAAATGAAAAAATAATAATTTCCCCAACAATTTTAACATTAAATTCATATAATACATTTTTTAAAACGTTCATGGGTATCTAGAACTGTGGTGACCAATAAAGATATGTGGAACATCAAATATTAAACTAGATTTATCACCAAGAGAAATGTCTTTTTCTTAAATCTCACTGCATGTTGTTTCAAATGGGAAGTTATGAATAAATGATAAAAAATTGTGGAGAGTGAGAACTACAAGATGAATTGTGGAAAGTAGTAGAATTGCCTTTATGTTCTATATAGAATACTGTACTACCATATGGCAATTATGCTTTCTGTTTTAAAAATCTGTTTTCTAAAGTAACCATATTAAATAAGATTAATATATTATTGTGTGTTTGAGTAGCCATATTTTTAAAAAAATGAGCATTAATTAAATAAAAGCATGTCTTGGTAATGTGGCAAAAACATTTTTTTAAAAACAAAGCTACTAACTATGACTGAAGACTATTATTACAATAAGCAATTTGAGAAAGAATGTATTTCTTCCAAGAATTGCTCACAAAAACTAGTATAACCATGAAGTTACTGTTGTTTTCAACAGAAGAAATGCAGAAATATCACATACCATATTACATCAATTATAAGATGCAGGTTTTTTGTATTTGGGGGTCTCTATATTCATGGTGCAACTTATAAGGATAAAGGGTATGCTCCGAGAAGCTGTGAATATTAATCCAAGGTCTCGGAAACAGGAGGTGGGGATGAGGTAGCAGCCATTGCTGCAGCCCAACCCTGGTGCAAAATGCAGAGCCTTCTCCGGGCTCAGCAAAAGCAGGGGCAGGGCCTATGTATTAACCCCATGCTTATCCTTCAGTCAGCTCTGGCTGCTGTGCAGTTTGGCCGGCTCTGGCTGCCCAGCCCTGGTGCAAAATGCAGAGCCTTCCCCAGGCTTGGTAAGCGTGGGGGTGGGACCTATGTAGTAACCTCGCATTTCAGCTGACTGCTGAATCGGTATCCAGCTGCTTGGAAAAAAATTCCAGAATCAATAGTGGAGTATTCATTTTAAAAATGCTGCATCACTAATGCCCTTAATGGCACAAAAGACAATACTGTGTGGGAAAATGCAAATAATGATTCAGAAAAATCAGGAACTGAATCTGATGATTAAAGTGGGTAAATATGCAATGTATCTTTCATTTTTGCAACAAAGTTTATTTTTTACTTTTATAAAGTTTATAATGAAGTTTATTTTTTATATTTATTCCCTTTTTTATTTCTAGCATAGAAAAACAAGGGGTGCGTCTTATAATCGGTAGCATCTTATACTCAATGTAATACGGTATTTTTATTGTGGCTGTAGCCTGCAAAAGCTACTGCCTCAGACACAAAATATACATCCAATCGAAAGATACTCTTATACATTCTGAGAGTTCACAATCAGAATAATCCAAGTCTTTCCTTTCATTTCTATTGGAGATGAAAATAATATGTTGGAAGTGGGGGTTAGAAGAAGAGGAGGAGGGTTGGGAAAATTGCTTTGTACAGCCACTGAATTTTTAACAAACTGGAATAGTCCGGAAAATTGATGAATCATTCAGATAGTTGCCATTTTGAAGATGCAGCATTTTATATATAGGGTTTCGATCTCCATTGGACAAGCCTAAGCATTATTTTGCTAGTATGTGAAATTAATGATATAGTATAATAGTTTGTACACAGGTGTGTGTGTGTGTGTGTGTGTGTGTGTGTGTGTGCGTGTGTGTGCGCGCGCGCACGCGCGTGCGTGCGTGCGTGCTTGCGTGTATGTGAATGTAGGTTGATCTCTTCCAATTTGTTGGCTACTGTGTTATTCTCCAGATCTGCTGGTCTGATTAGGCTGGCTAGAACCTTTACTTATTATTCTGTTGCTTGTCATATTTCTATGATTATTATATCAGTTCCTATAGCCTTCTGACTAAGTAATGATTGGAGAGCTGTTCTAACTTTAATATCAAAGGTTCTTATAAATAGGGAATATCTTCTAAGGTAGCTGTAAGAGGTACAGTATTTCAGTATCTCCTTTAATTTCTGTTTGATTTCTTTGAAATCTAACCTTTCTATTGCTGTCCTTTAGCATATCAGTTCAAGATTGTAATCTCATTTTCAGTTCAGAAAGATTTTTGAAAGATTTTTTCTCCCATGCTTATTCCTATCTTCTCTGCCTTGACATATGATATTGTAAGACTATTTCTTGTCTCTTCCAACATCTCTGAAATTCTTTGTTAAGTTCCTTTCTGACATTTTTGGCCTTGGCTTTGGCTTCTTTAATTTTCTTGGCAATTTTCACACTTTGTTCTGTCATCTAATTGTTTTCTTCTGTCTGACAGTCATTGATTGCATTATACTGGTTAAGGTACCAGGCTAGAAACCAAGAAAAGTGAGTTTCAGCCCTGCTTTAGATATGAAAGCTGTCTGGGTGACTTTGGACTAATCATACACTCAGCCTGAGCTCACAGGGTTGTGCTTGTAGGAAAAACAGGAAGAAAGGAGTATTAAATATGTTCACCACATTGAGTTAATTATAAAAGTAATAAAGGCATCTTTAAAAAATTGTTCTTGCTATACCCTGCCAAGCAATATAAGGAACATCACTCTTTCTTTGTTTTTCATGTCCCGAGTAATAGTTTTGATTTTTACAGCTGAAATGTCCAATCCCAGACCCATTCAATTTT
>JANHFO010005281.1:279437-290074 GCA_032468095.1 Pareas carinatus
AGACAAATTAAAAACATAATAAAACAATAGGCCTGATTAGATTAAAAGGGGGAAGCAATAAAAACCAATTTCCACACTATAGGTACCACATTTCATTCTATATCCCAATAGAGACTCCTCCCTAAGTTACAGTAAAAGGAAATAATTTTTCCAATCTTCTAACTAAAGAAAAACAATTGAATATAAAACCAGTTTATGCACTATAAAATTAGAACCACAGATGGAAAAAGAGGGTTTTTGTATAATATATCTCTTTAGGCAAATCTAATAAGATATCAAAAAAAATCCAAAAAGAATCACTCTGAATAGTAATGCATACCATTTAACCCCTGATCAAATAAACCAACTTTACAATCTTTTTTTCTTTTCAATAAAACAGTCTTTCTCTATAATCCATTCATATAGTTAACAATCTTTATTACAAATTTCTTTAGCACGTTCAATAGTCTCTTCTGTAAATCCAATAAAGGGATATTATTCCGATTATTTTCTGGGATTCTAATTTTTATTCTTCCATTTTTAAAATCTCATCCAGTGTACATAGCAACAGATTTTTATTCAAAATGTTTATATTATGAAAATTTTCCTGGGTATCTTGTTCTGATATTGTCATTTGGTAACAGACTGTTTTCTAGATGGTACAACAAATTTCCATTTCTTGATGCAGATATCAACACAATTATTCAAAAATGTCTTAAATCACTATTATAAATTACTTGCAAAGTCAATTTTCTTTCCCACAAGCTTACATTTATATTATTAAAATCTTAATATTCAAAAGCCAAAAGCTCCATTTTTAACCCCCTAGAATGTTTGATAGCCAAAATCTTTTCTTACTTTTTGCTGTTTACTTGAAGTTCTTAGAAGTTGTAAAAGTAAATTTTCATATTCTTATATTGAAGATTAAAAGTATTTACTCAGGATTTCCAATCTTGTCATCCTGAAGATGTCTAACTTTCTTAAATCCATTAATAGGCAACTTCCAAAAATAGTTACCAAGGGAAATGCACAACTTAGCGGCTACAAAGGACTATAATATGCAGTTAGAGCAAAATGGTGCATTCCTACACCCTCCTGGTTCCTATCTACCACCCGAAATTGCTGTGTACAATCTCTTTCTGAGCAAAAGGGACGACCATAAGGAGAAAAGGCTTGGGCAATCTCTAGTAATTCTCTTTAATTCAGAAAAAATGGAGCCCATCTGCTTTAGTTTTCTTGTACAAGCCTGCCAATCGTTAGCAATGCTTGTCTTTAGAGCTGTCTTCAGTCAGTCATTTTCCCCTGGAAGCATAACTAGTATTTAGGACTTCACTTGATAACTCAGAGAAAAGAAATTCTATCAAATTGGCAACCAAATGATGATTTCATTTATACAGATTTCTGTGCCACATTTTTCTAATTTTTCAAAAGATTCAGTTCTCTCATTCAAATGGCTAGATGGCCTACATGTTACAGCACAGAAAATGGAAGCTGACAATTCTGGATTTGAATTAGAAGTGTTAATTGCTTCTCTCAAAGATGAAGTACTACAGGTAGATTCCATGTTGTGAGAATTAGCAGTGTTTTCCATAAAAAAAGCAATGCTGTTGTGATACACTTTTCATCTCAGAAAGTCTCTGGGATATTTTTCAGTATTTCAGAAAGAAGTATAGGTGAATATACTCAGCAAACAAGACCTTCAAGAACCCTTTTCATTGGGACCGGGGATTCTCAAAATATACAACAGGAAAATTCACAAGTCCAATATGAGAATTTTAAATAGGTCTTTGTTTTTCTATATTATTTAGACCACTTACATCCCAACCTTAACATTAAATGGTTCCTTTACTGACAACATTTTCAATGTTTGAAAGAGTGAGAGGGGGAATGAAAGATCCAACCATTTTGTTTTGGCATGAGATTATACAAGATGTGTTTATTTCAAACACCACCTATAGGATACAGTGTAACTATGGTGTCCTCCTGGATGCACGGCTGTCTCTTGAACACCATATGACGGCCGTGGCCAGGGGGGCTTTTTATCAAGTCTGCTTGATCCGCCAGTTGCGGCCCTTTCTTGATTGGGACTTTCTATGCACGGTCACTCATGCCCTGGTCACTTCTCACCTGGATTATTGCAATGCACTCTACATGGGGCTCCCCTTGAACCGTACCCAAAGGCTGCAGGTGGTCCAGAATGCAGCCGAGCAGGGGATTTGGGGGGCCAGGGATCGTGCCCATGTGACCCTCCTCCTGAGCGAGCTGCACTGGCTTCCTGTGGTCTTTCGGGTGCCCTTCAAGGAATTGGTTATGGCCTTTAAAGCGCTCCATGGCATGGGACCAGGGTACCTACAGGAACGCCTATTACCAGTCAATATCTCCCATAGGCCAGTACGTTCCCACAGAGAGGACCTCATCAGGGTGCCATCGGCCAGACAATGTCGGCCGGCGACCCCCAGGGAGAGAGCCTTCTCTGTGGCAGCTCCAGCCCTGTGGAATGAACTTCCTTCGGAAATACGGACCATCACAGATCTCCAGGTCTTCCGTCGGGTCCTAAAGATGCTGCTATTTACCCAAGCCGGGTTGTCCTGATCCCTCTTTACACTGTAATTTGGTTTTAAATTTTAACTGTAAATGTTAACTTTATTCAGCCAGCATATTTTTATTTAAGGGTTTTTAGTATTGTATTTATGTCTTGTTTTATTTTTGGCTGTACACCTCTTTCGGGAGAAGGGTGATATAAAAATTTAATAAATAATAATAATAGCTTGGCATTGTTGAAAAGTGGACTTTGAAACAACATTCTGAGGTAAAAACTTTTTCCCTTTTACTTTAGAAAGTGTGTTATTAGCTGAGAGCAAAACTTATTGCTAGCAAGGGCTTGTTTAATGAGGAGTGAAAGTATAGGAAATCCTCATTTGAAGAAATAAGAGCTTCATAGAAGGCTATTTCTTGATGAAAGACAGGAACCTCATTGAAAATAATCACACACTCTGCTTCCTCTGTTCATGTGGTGTGTTTCAGCAGGTCTCCCAAGTTCAGAGAGATGAGATTTATCCCTTTTGGATCCAAGAGTGGCATGAATCATTTCTTTCAGAGCAATTTTCCTTACATATTTTCCTACCAGACTAAGAAATAATTTTGTTTCCATCACACCATAATACACAAGGAACAACAGATCATACAGCTAGTAAATAAGGCTTGCAACTAATTTTCTTGATAAACGTACACATCGATAAGAATATTCAATCAAGTAATAAAGGTAATTACAAACCCCATACCCTGCACAGCAAGAACCAAACCATTAAAGCCAGAGAGGCTATTCTTTGTTTAATCTGTGACATTACCTACTAGTGCACAAATATACATCACTGAAGACATGTTGTGAATGAAAAGAATGTGGTTTTTTTAATTTGCTTTGTACAAACCAATATCCAATCAATTCTTTTCCTGACAAGAGTAAATACTAGTAAATTACTGCTGCACCAAATCCAGATTTAATTATGTTTAGAGCTGATCTGAATCGGAAAGTTTTGCATGTTACAGTAATAAACCTGGAAACAAGGAAGGAAGGAAGGAAGGAAGGAAGGAAGGAAGGAAGGAAGGAAGGAAGGAAGGAAGGAAGGAAGGAAGGAAGGAAGTAAGGAAGGAAGGAAGGAAGGAAGGAAGGAAGGAAGGAAGGAAGGAAGGAAGGAAAGAAGGAAGGCAGTTTTTTAATGGTTCTTTTAAAAAACAGAGCAATTCTGTCTTTTCCACATGGTTGGTAATATTGACCACATTTGTGAATCAGAAGATCATAATCTAAAAATCAGTGATCAAATAGCATAAGCCAGGCCCTCTCAAATGGCCATCCCCAATGCACTGAAAAAGAAGCTAGTCACAACTAAACCCCAGTGTTCCTCATTTCAAAGTAGAGTATGGATTTCAAAGAAAGCTGCTTTGTTAAAAAAAATTCAAATTTATATTCAAAAATCTAAATTTGCATCTAGAACACACAACCTTTACTGCTTTAGTACTATCTGTTTTGCTACTTTTGCATCAAGTATGCAAATCTACTTAAAGTTGCACCATATGAGAAGATTTTTTGACATAACACAACCAAGGGAAAAGTTCTTTCAAATACATTATTTCCATTTTCCTCAAAGTAATGTCTTCCCTTCACAGGTCTCAAGTGAAGTCATTGTCTATTAAGACATAACCTAATGGTTACAGGTTAATGTAACATAATATACTGGTTCATTCCCGTTACAGCCTTTTTACTTTCATATTGGTAGCCCTTAGCTTAGTGATAGTTCAAAGTTATGATGGACTTTCCTGGGGGACTTATGACCAGGTTTTGAAGTTTTCACAACCCCTACAATGGTTACCTGATTGTATTTTATGATAGTCTGCCAAATGCTGGCATTTATTTCTGAGTTTTGGCAAATCCAGCTCATAGAAAATCATTGGTTAACTTAATGACAGCCACAAAAAAAAATTGGCTTGTGAACTGTGATTATGTGGTGTTCAGTGCCCATTATAGTTATAGTTGAAGGCTATCTGCGTTTTTTAAGTTATTTAACTTTCTTAGCATATAGTACTTTAAAAAAATCGATTAAATTATAAATAAAAGCATAAAAAGCAACTAAAAATACAAAAAAAATACAAACTAAAAAAGAAAATAAAAAATGACCTTATACTTACCAATATTACTTGTTTACTAATGCACCACTATAATATCATCAATAGAAAATATTTTTTGTAAAATATCACAAAATTGCAAGTGGCTTTAGTCAGTAATAATGCTTGATTACTTCCGGTCTAAGTTTAGATTGACTTACTTACTTACTTACTTACTTACTTACTTACTTACTTACTTACTTACTTACTTACTTACTACACCACTCATTTTACCTGAACGACTCTTGAGTAGTTTTCCTAACAAAATTTTCGAAGTGGTTTGCCATTGCCTCCTTCCCTGAGGACTGAGAAGATATGGCTGGCCCAAAGTCTCCCTTAGGTATCATAGTAAGGGAGAAACCAACATGTTTAAGTTATGAAGATATGTTATGATTTGGGAAAGAAGAAAAAATCCTTAAATCCATCATTATATAACAACTGGTTTAGAGTCATGAACTCTGCTTTTGTCCAACCTTTCCAATAGAAAGTTTTTATACTAATTTCAAAAGTAGAATTTTTCAAAAGAAATATTGCTGGATTATCAAAACTACGTCTATATGGCTCAAAAATTTCTCCCCATTCTACTTTTATAGCTTTAATTAATATTAATATGAGCTAACTTAAAATTATGATAATACAGCCTTCATTGAACTTGAACTATTAATTTAAAAAACAAACTTATTTTATTTTAATACTGACATTTATTTGAGAAAACGCTTATAAAAATAGACACACTTTCAGAGTATCATTTTGTATTAAGCAACACTACTATTAAAATACCAAAATATCTAAAACTTCTTTGAAGAATTTAAAAGAGATAAATACAGCATGTCTGGACTCACAGAACTAGGACTGGAATGCCGTCTGATTTTAGGAGATTCCTTCTCAGTTGATGAAGATTTGAAGTTAATGCAGGCGTTGTTCTCTGAATGCACTCTCTTTACTTGACTATTTGGCTTCTCGAATGGGTCAAAAGTGCTTTGTGTCCTCTGAACTTTGACTTTTTTGTCTTCTGGAATTGTGTCCAAGGGTTTGATCACAGAATCCATTCCTTGGCAATTTCGTGCAGACATCTTTGTGACACATATCTAAGAAAAGGAGGCAAAATGATGATTAAATATTTATTTAATTTGCTAAAATACTTTTATGACAGGGTAAGAAAAGTAATCTACTCCTACACTTCATAATTCTATAAAGGTAATCCTCAACTTAAGATCACAATTGAGCCCACAATTTCTGTTGCTGAGACATTTGTTAAGTGAGTTTTGTTCCATTTTACAACCTTTCTTGCCAAAGTTGTTAAGTGAATCACGGCAGTTGCTAAATTAGTAATATGATTGTTAAGTGAATCTGTCTTCCCCACTAACTTTGCTTGTTACTACAGGTCAAATAAAGCATTTTGACTTTGTATGCAAACTTATATACTCTTCTTCTCTCCAATTTTTAATTATATTAAATGAAATTCACAAGCTTAGCAAAAAGTAATCCTTTAGTTTTCTACAATTAAAAGTTAATAAAATACTATTATCTAAAACATTTCTAATTTTTAATTGTAGCACATATCACATTATTAGCTTGTATTATTACTCACAAAAATCCCATCCAATAGCAATAACCCTTAGACTTATATACCACTTCACAGTGCTTTACAGCCCTCTCTAAGCGGTTTCTCATTTTACCAATCTTGGAAGGATGGATAGCTGAGTCAACCTTGAACCGGTGACAATTGAACTACTTGGCAGAATTAGCCAGCAATGCAGCATTCTAACCACTGCACCACCACAGTTCTCTAATATTCCAAAGCCAATAAAACATTTAAATTCATTCATCTAATTGTAGTTCTGTTGTTTATGCATACATAATTAAAAAACTTCTGGAGACAAGTCGTTTCACAGATTAATTGTTCCGTCAGGAAATTTCTCCTTATTCTAGGTTGCTTCTCTCCTTGATTAGCTTTGATCCACTGCTTCTTGTCCTACCTTCAGGTCCTCTTGAGAATACCTTGACTCCCTCTTCTTTGTGGCAACGCCTGAGATATTGGAAAATTGCTAATATGTTACTCCTAGTGCTTCTTTTCATTAAACTAGACATATCCAATTCCAGCAACCATTCATGTGTTTTAGTCTCCAGTCACTTAATCATCTTGGCTGCTCTTCTCTGCACTATTCCTAGAGTCTCAACATCTTTTTTACATTGTGGCAGCCAAAACTGGATGCAGTATTCCAAGTGTGGTCTTATCAAAACATTATAAATTGATAATAACACAAACAATTGAATATATTTAATCCAACTATATTCCACTGATTATTTGTTGATGGAAATCGTCAATGCTAACGTATTTTGTAAAATTTGTACTTATTTGTATTTGTTGTAGGAACAAAAAATAAATTATAAAATAATTGTATAAAATTATTATCTACAACTTGGTTTTAAATAAGCTTAATAAAAATAGGGAAAATATTGTAAAATGCTTTAGAATTTTTCTTCCTTAAAAAGTTTGATTAATATTATATAATGTTCTAATATTAAGTACATACAGATGTTTTGCGTATCATAAAACATGGGTTGGAGGGAAATGATTTGGCATCCTTTGACAACTAGAAATACTTTTAAATTTCTTTTGGCAGGTCATCAAAAACTAATCATGATAAAATTTATTCTGCTAGAGGTACATGATATAAATTGTAATCTTTATTATTCTATCAGAAGAATCATAAATAAAGCAATAAATTATCATTTTTGTGGAATTCCTAAATTAGTCGGTCTTGTAAACCAAAGGTTCTGCAAAAATTGGCAATTACACTTGGGCCATAGATTCACCAAGAATCAGACATGACTAAATGGATAACATCAGTATTATTAAAAGTAATACAATATCAAACAATTGTAAGAAGCAGTAGCAGTAGCAAATACATCAATTTTCATTTTTAATATGGTAAATATAAGCAAATTTTGGGAGGTCCTCCATAATTTGTAAAAGTTGGCAGTAAGAAACACTGCCTTAGGAGATATTTTCAACTTCAAAACCTTTACTATTAATATATTAATTTATCTCAGCATTTTGGTCATTACCAAGATGGAAGGCTATAGAAATTGATGCAGTTAAGTACAGAAACGAAGGAAGCAACAAAAGAAGAATCTGTAAAGGTTCTATGTCAGCAAATCCGTAGTATTATATGGAGGTCAACAGAATGAAAGAGACCAACTACAGACCAACACTGAAGAAACAAGATTTAATAGAGTGTAGTGCAATGAGCTTAACAAGCAAAATATTTTTAGCATCATATAACAAGAGGAGATGCCAAGTGTTCAAAAAATGGCTGAGAACAAGATATTTTATTGCTGATGCATACTGAATAATTAAAAAAGCTAATTGAAAAAAGTCCAAATATGTAAAAAAAAAACCACCAATATATGCTTCATAAATTTAAAAAGTCTTAATTGTGTCAATCAACTGTGGAAAATGGGAATATCAGAACATCTCACATGAAATCTATACCGCATACCAGGAAACCAGTCTGGGCAGAACATGGTGAAAAACACTGGTTCCAGGTTGGCAAAAGAATGAGACGCAGCAGCATAACTGCTCCTTAATTTATTCAACATATCCTCCGAATTTATCTTGAAGGATATTGGATTGGAAAAATATGAGCATAGTTTTAAACCTAGAGAAAGAAACATTAATAATTTGCACTACACAGATGACACTACCCCCGATAGCCGAAAATGCAAAGGATCTGCAACAGTCAGTTCTCAAAGATATCAAAATGGTGGATAGCATTTGGCTTTTAGGATCAACCATCAATAGCAAAGGAACAGAAATACACCACAGACAAGCTCTTGGTAAAGCCGCAATAAAGAACTTGGAAAAGGTTTTGGTGACCTATCTGAATTAAAAAACACTAGATGAAATTATTCACCTTAGTTAAACAAAGGATTTAATGTATTGTAAACTACAAAAATCTAAAAATTGTTCTGCTAACTGGCCTTCAACAAAAAGAGCTTTTTAAGGCAGACATCTGCTATCTAGAACTCTTGGAATCTGCTGACATTACTTGAGTCACTGTTGCTATACTTTAGTCAAACACAGGCAGTGGTAACATGAGCATTTATACTGAAGCGCAAGGAGGGAAGACTTTCTGTGTACTATCAATTTTCTGATCCGCAGGAGGTCTAAAAGCCATTACTTTTTCATTGTAGAGAACACACAAGGAGCAATCTGCCTTCCAACACAGCTTTTAGCTGAATTTCAGTTGCATGAATGAACATTCCATCCTCATAGACCCTGATGGAACCATTGGCTGAAAGCCTATACACACTTACAAACAAAATACAAACACTTCTTGTTGACAATGTTTCTGTAGAGGAAATTTATTTCTGAAAGTCCTCAATTCCAAATGTCAAGAAGGATGAAAACACTAGTTTTATTACAGAATAATTTCAAGAGTCTTATGTTAAAAGTTGAGATTTCGTTAACTTTATGTATCTAGCTTTCACAGAATGTATGAGAGTGTACCCTTCCCAAGTTAATTCCAGTACATTAAGCAAATCTGTTCCCTATTTTCTAAATAAATAATATTAATAAGTTTAGCCTTGCCTCAAGAGACTCCATTTCTCAGAACCAATTTTGAAAGATGATCTAAAACTGAAAGGGGGAGGAGGTCCTGAAAACTGTGTCTCGCTTAAAATTACATCACATTTTGGAAAACATAGCCAGATGAGGTAAATCTTATTTGTGTCTAATATAATCCTTGACAACCAAAATAATGTTGCAGGGGAAAATTTTTTAATCTATTTTGATTCCTCTACAATATTATTTGTTTCTACTCTATGATATTTCAAATATTAATTTTAATCACAATACCATAGGGTTAAATTGTGCAGTCCTGATAAAATTTGTGCTATACCAGCGGTCTCCAACCTTTCCAGCATTGTGGACTGATGGTGGGGGAAGGGGATGGTTCCACATGAGAGGCAGGTGAGCACATGTACACAGCTCCATTTGTGAAGCAACGGAAATGCTGCCCACCGCTCACACAAATGGAGGTTCACACTTGCGTGCACTTGTTTGTTGTTCACATAAGTGAAGCTGCACATACACTCACCCACCACTCTCGTGGCCTGCTTCCAAACGGGCCAAGGACTGGTACTGGGCCATGGCCCAGAGGTTGGGAACCACTGTGCTATACCATACAACCAAGAAATATCTAAAGGAAATACAATTCAAAAAGCAGAATAAAATTTTAAGGTCTTCTTACAGTTTTTTAACGGAAGAGGTCATCTAAATATTAAACAGAAGGGAGTACCACAACTCTGGTGCCAGCAAATCTGTCTTTCATACCCACTACCAAACATGCTCTAACAGCAGACACATAGATACAAATCTCAGTTCTGCCTTTCAGTTATATTAAAAATTATGATTGATCAATCATTAAAATTGGCTTTAACACCCTAAATATCCTAAATTTTTGTGACTATGCTAACATCAGTATTTAGTCACACTTTAGAAAATATTGTGGCAGTCAGTATACTGGAAGTTGAGTGCTGCTGAATGTTCAGACTTTGGGGCCCTTTTAGCATCAAGAATATTGTATTTTGGACCAAATAAACTTTACAAATTATGTTCAAAGTCAATCTCATTTAAAGGTAGCAATCTAATTTATAGATCATATATAAATTTCATTAATTCATAATTAATAATCATAGGACTGTAACTTAATATTTACGCAACACAAATTTGGTGGGCTTTTTTCCTACATATTGGTATTAATGAAATTACTGTTCAATCATAAAGTCTACAGATAACTAGTAGTTCATGTAGCTAAATCAAGAGCAAGGAAATAGTCACCATCATTTAAATTGTATCATTAAATTTAAAAAGTAATGGAAATAACTGTTATGCCACACTGACATCCTATTTAATGTGCGGATCTGGATGGGGAAGAACAAACTCAAACTCAACCCCTCCAAGACTGAGTGGCTGTGGTTACCGGCGTCCC
>JANHFO010005281.1:323162-333661 GCA_032468095.1 Pareas carinatus
ACTGGGGAACTGGCGCGCTACCACACTCTCCACAACCTTCGCAAGAAATGGAAGATTGGAGACCGGACGATAATTATGTCATATATTTAATGTTCAATTATATAATGATGTTTTTTATAATGTTGATATTCAAGTGACATTCAATAAAGTTATCTAGCAACAGGCTTACAACAAACAAAACAGAAGTACTTCATAAAATTTGTAATATGCTTGGGACTGTAATGCTGGCTTCACAGAGGGCTTGTTAGATTTGAAAAGAACATGATTACTTTACGAGATTTTTTTATTTAAAAAAATAGAACTATGCACAATAGATTTTGCCTTCTAATAATGTATTACACATTCAGTAAAAGTGACCAGACAGAGGAAAGTACTTCGGATTATGCATAATTCAGTTATAGAAATAATTGCAATATGATATTGTAGTACCCACTAGCTTTAATAGCAAATTAGCAAATTCAGGGAGGAAGTCTATCAATGGCTATTAAGTATGAGTCAAAAACAGACCACCCAGGGTTTAAGGCAGGATGCCAACAAGCAGCAGCTGCTGGGTGGCAACAGCTTAAGAAGGCCACCACTAGTGGGTTTTTTAGGGCTAGCTGGCTAGCTAACCAGTGCATGAAATAAAATACAGATCCGCAAGGTTTGGGCAAGGGAGCTCAAGTTCTTATAATTAATTGATGAAATGCATTCCTACAGGAATTTGCAATGTCTACAACAAACAGCTTGAAGCAAAACACTTTGCTCAAGCATTAAAATAATTAAACAGTATACTGTACACCGCCCTGAGTCCTTCGGGAGAAGGGCAGTAAATTAAAATAATAAATAAATAATAATAAATAAATAAACAGGAATAATAGGTTGGGACTAATGCCCTTTTTTATTTATCTGAATGATTTGCTGATTTTCATCCCTTTAGCAAGAACACCATTACTGTGCTATCAGATACTTAGTATCAATCACAGATTTAGCCCAGATAAAAGGCTATCATCCCAAGGCTTGGTATTTCGACTTTGCCTTTATTTTGCATTTGAATCATTTAACATCCACACTAAAAATTCAGTCCTACATCTGGGTCTGACAAATAGTTCTGTCTTCTCTAGTAGGAGAAGCTCTAAGGTGAAAAAGAAGTCTTTGCACTTGAGGCATCCAGAGTCACAAGCAATTTTGTATAAAAGAATGAAGCTTCTAATATTCTTAAACCATTTTAATTCAAGCAAAAATTGTTTTGTACTTCGACAAACACCTGAAAAATTAAATTATGAGTAGTTATGGGTAATTTGATTGGTGATAACAGTAAAGGAATTCACTCATTTCCTTTCAGTAGTTGATCTGAAACATGCTTTCTCAATTGCTTCCAAAATGTTGGCCCACAGAGATCTTAAAGACCATGTTTACCAGAATTTTGAAAGATTTAGTCTAACACAGTGGCCCCTAACCTTTTGGGCACGAGAGACTGGTTCCATGGAAAAAGACTTTTCCGTGGATCGGAGAGGGCGTGGTTCTGCATGCTGCCTGCATCTTGCAAATTGGGCTTGGCGTGTTTCCACGGACCGGTGCAAGTCCACAGACCGGGGATTGAGGACCACTGGTCTAACAGACCCATCTGAAGGTAGTACTTTATGAATAGCTGATCTGAAATGTTCAAATTCACTGTGATCCTCTAGATCTTCATATCATCACAACTGAACATTTAACAGGAGTTATTTATTTCAAGGAAACCTCATAGAACTAGCAGATAGCCTTGCATACAATTTACATTAATCAGAAAGAACTATAGAAGCAACTAGAATTATTCTCAATTTCGATATCCCTTTATATAATTTACTTAAAATTCACATCCCTTATTCTGACCAAAAAATAGCTTAACATGTACTTAAAAGGCATATTTGGTAATGTATTTGCCAACCTGTAAAAAAAAAGTGAGAAAACGTTACTTGCCTTGAGCTACTGAAGAAAAAGTAAAGTATAAATAAAATAAACAACATTAAATCAACTTTTATCCTAGTGAAACCTGCTTCAAGCAGAAGGCTTATACTACATTTCTATGTATACTCTGATATCTTATTCAGATGAATAAAGAGAAATCTATAAATAATTTAGGAGGTGTAGAGCACCTTATATAAATATGACGTTTTATATACCTTTGTATTTATGACACATCATCACACTATGTCGTCCAAAAGGTGTTTCTATATCTACAAAGCAAGAAGTGCCAAAAGAGAATTTCTGAGTCACTTCTGGTGGCTAATTTGGCCATCCAAAGAATAAATGCACATGATGAGTTTTTCTTATACTGTGGATGATACCTTTGCTGAAGTACCAAATCAGCAGCACTTTAGATTCCAAACAATCTAAATCACAAATTAATGGAAAGTGAAAATTTTTGTAGTTGGAAATTAGCCTGACTTCTAAATTTTGTGTTACCACTAAGCCAATCTGGAAGCATTTTCACTTTCCTAGCATTATTATCGAACAAGGTACCCATTGCCTAAAGATCAAGGAGATCCCTTTGGTTACATAAATCATTATTATTGATGATGGTGCAGGAATTAAATCCCATTTTCAAATGCAGTTCACACATTGCTCCTTTGAGATCATCTTTTCTGAAACACAGTTAGTTTACATGTCTAACTTGCTCCATCTCACAACTGGGAGAACTAATTCTAAAAAGTGAGAACTAATTCTAAAAAGTACATTGTGGCCAGAAGGGATACTGAAAAATTTCAAATATGCAAGTAATTGGAACCTTCTTTCTCTCACACATTCATAAATGATACTCCAGAAGAGAATCACTCTGATTCTACTAAAACAACAGAACACTTTTTTTCTAAATACACTTTATAACTATTACCCCTGTTATTGAAATGATATTACAATTTTATTATAATATTCATTTTAATGCATTTAATTTTTTATTTCCATATCCTTTGGAGGAAATCCTTTGACTTCAATTCTGAATTGCAAAAAAATGAAACAAATTATAATTGGATCCTCTAGAACATGTGAGAGCAAAGCTGCAGTAGGTCCTAAGGTTCATACACCTTTTTTATATGCCTACTTAAAAAAAATATACAAAACACTTTTTTTTCAAGAACATAGTTTGAAGGCATTTGAATCTATTTAAAAAAAATAAATTTCAATTAATTCAAAGTACTTTCTACTCTTAAGTATTTTCAATTGCTAATAACAAATTAATACCAATTTCAATTATTTTTTTAAGGAGAGAGTATGCTGCCATTCAATTACCCTATTTGGATATGTTCCATGTTAAACTACATTAGCAATTTAAGTAGTCAAAAGCAGATTAGAGGCAGTTTATATTATACTAGATATGATCAACACTCAGTAGCAGTTAAAAGTTTTTTTAAGGGTAAGTCAGAGGGAAATGAACACTTATACGCTTATGTTATAATTCTCGGTGCATAAGAGCGGTTAATCGGTTCAATTTAAACAGCAAGCTGACCCCTGGATAAAACGGTTTGAACTAGGTACATTTTTATATAAAAAAATTAATTTTTCAAAAGCAGTATTGCAATGCACAAAAAGACGGTCAGAAAACAAGGTCAGCGAGCCACTGGAGTGCTATGATGAAAAGAACTTCGGCCTCCAGAGGGTGCTGGACTACAACTCCCATCACTCTCGTCAGCACAGGTTTGGGCTTCCTTGGCCGCAAACCAAATTTCAAAAAAGAGTAAGCGGGGCAATTCAGCCCGCAAACTGACCCACTGGGTCGGATAGTTGGGACGCGGCTCGGGCTAAGGAATGCCAGCTTGCCGCCTCCCTCCTTCGGCCCCCTTACCTAGCCTGCCGAAACTCTCCGACAAAGTTCGCCGTAACTTTTTCATTCTGCTGAGTTTCTCGGCCGGCTGCTGCGAGTCGAGCAAGTCGCACATCGGAGTCGACGGGCCGAGCGCCCAACGCAACGCCTGGCAGATCACCAGAGGGACGGTCGCCGCAAGGAGAGGCTGCCGCCGTGCAGCTCACCCTCCCTGGCCGAGCCCGAAAAGCCCCGCTTCTCCTAGCTGGTGCTGGAAGGGAGCCGGAGAGCCGCTGGGACTGCCTAGCCCTCGCTCACAGCGAGTTTCCCCCCTGCTTTGGAAATTGGGCAATAGGCTGCAGAAGACAATGAGGGGCGGAGGAGGAAAGGCAAGGCGGCGGGAGCGGAGTCTCTCTAGGGGAGAGAAGTGGGGGGGGGTGTCGGGGAAAGGGAGTGAAAAGACCGGGGATGGAGGGAGGGGGGGAGGAAGGAGAGGAAGAAGAGCAGAGGGCTGCCCGGAGGGACGACCGGAGAGGAGGTCGAGGACGAGAGGGAGGCACCGGGAAGCCCCGCTAGAGAAGGTTGCAGCCGGGAAAGGCACGGGAAGGGAAGCTAACTAGCTAGCTGCCTGCCTGCCCCGGGAGCAGCAGGAGCCGCGCATGGAGCGGCGATCCAAAGATGAGCCCCCGCGGTCCCCAGCCGAGAAGCGCTTCTGCGCCCCGCCCATCCCGCGTTCTCCCCTAAAGGCGGAGGCCGCCCATCCTCCCTCGCCCCGCCTCCCTCGCCCCTGTCCGCCGCCTCATTGGCCGCAGAGGCGGACGCCGGCTCGCCAGAGAGTTTGTTTCGCACGCGCCCTCGCGCGTTCTTGGTTTCCCCTCTTGGTGCCCTTTTCCTTTCTCGACGTCTGTGATTGTGTGTGTGGTGGCGCGGGGCGGTGGGTGGGTTTGCAGGGGCAAGGGGAATCTCAGCTTGGCTGCCGAGCGAGAAGCAATTGCCTCGCTGGAGAGCATCGTAGATGGGTATATCTGGGCGTTTCTTTGTTGAACAGCAGCTTTCCAAAGTCCCACTTTTAGTTCTTTTCTCTGAATCTAAGCCACAGTAATTTTCCCAGTCTGGGAAAGAGAGAGATCCGCAATATAAATCAAGTCCTGCTGCCTTTCTTTGGATTTGCTTTCTGTCGAATGTGAGTTAAAGGCTCGGTTTCTGCATTTAGAATATTTAGAATAAAGTCTCCCTGGACTTGACTTCAACCCAGAGGATTACAGGGACCTGTTGTTTCCCAGCAACGACACTGCGCAGGGAAGCGATCGACGCTTGCCTGCCTAAGCGATGCTTTCTGGACTTCTTTGCTTGACTTCCTATTTCAATCTTCAGCCCCGACGTTTCTTCCATCTATAATGGCAATGCAGAAGACCATTGTTTTTTTTTTTGAAGTTTAGTGGCATATTTTTATTTCTCCCACATATTAAGAAAAATCTGGAAATCCAGAGTTCGTTCTTTCTTTCTGCCTGTTTTTAATTCTTGCTTACTGAAAGGGGGCGGGAATCACCGTGTAGTTTCAAAACTTCTCTTAGTGTGAAAGTCTCAGGCTCTGTCTGAATTTCCATCCCAGGGCCATGTGTCAACCAGTCAAGATCAGGTTTTGCAGTCTCCTGACCATATCAGGGCTATCAAGTTTTGATAAAAACTGCAGGGTTGTTTTTTTTTTGTGGAGCGTTACTCCAACTGAACCTAGCCTTGAGTACTGTTGGAAATGTGGCCATCCTGGGGTACCTCTGCTGTTATTAAGGAGTTCCTGACATCCTGCAAGAAAATAGGGTATTATCTTGCTTGGTATATATGCTTTTTATGTTATGTTAACTCTTTGCCAGAGCTAGTAATAAAGCTCAAAATCTATTTACTGGAATCTTCATTGTCTCTGAATTCAAAAGAATCAATTGCCTGGGCATCTGATCATGGCCCTGACACTTGGAAAAACACCATCAGAGTATTTACCCACTGTGATTGCACTTGGCCAAGCTGGAACAGCGTCTTGGAAAACTAGATGGGGTTTAAACTCTCCCTCTACGCCCTCTTTCTTAAATAAGGATAGTTTTTGTGTGTGCGCCTTCAATTCAGTCTTGACAGCTGGCAATTGCCTGGTCCAATTCTTGCAGTTTTCTTGCCAGAATTTCACACAAATTATCATTGCTTTCTTCCTAGGGCTGATAGAGAATGACTGGCTTTGTGCTTAAGGGGGACATACGAACTCATAATCTTCAGTTTTAGCCTAATGTTTTAACCACTACGTTAAACTGGCTCTCTAAAATGAATCTGCTTTTATTTAAATAATGCTGAGTGCAACACAATGGCTGAATTCCTCCCAATATGCTGAGCTAAAATTGGGTTTATTTGTGGTTTGATATATTGTGTAAACTCAGCCAAATTGTGGTTTACTCAATAAAATAAGTTTAAGCAAAGGATGATTGAACACCTTTGCTTGAACCAGTAGTCCTTTTGCTATCACTAACTGGAAACATTTTGTTTATTGCACATGCCCCATCCCCTCAAGGTGGGGTTGGGATTTAAACAACATTGTATTTAATTCCAAATGGTTGAGCTCATGCTTTGTACTAAGCTGCAAACATTGATTTGCAACTGTGTATCATGCTAGACCACAAACAAGCAAACCACATTATGGATTAGCATGATGTATAAGCTCAGGCAGTTTGATTCTATTTTAGTTTAGTATACGAACCTAGCTAATTTAGTCTTATTCAACAAAACATAGTTAATCAAACTGACTTAGAAAAAAATGTGAAGCTGTGAATGTGTTTCGTGGTAGCTTGATGTTAAAAATCGTGTGAAACAAACACAGTAGTTCTTCTTTTGCCTAATACTATTGTGTTCTTACTCAATTTTAAGAGATGGATTAGCCCACAGATATACATTTAACATTCCCTTCTAAGCTTTTGATATACAAATATGCTCCCTTTTTACTTAGCAAGTATTTATAAAAAGCAGTTTTAACACATTTGTCAATTAAGGCATTCTCAGAGAAGATGCTGCTTGCTAGAGAATGATATGTTACCCACACACACCCCAACACGAAGTATAAACTACATTTTAACTATTTCAATCAACTTATTTAGCAAAGAATATATGTTATATATTAAGGGACTAATTGAATGATACAATTTAAAGTTTAATAATGTAGTCTACAAAATTCCATTGATTCATCCTTTTAAAAGACCTATACTTTCAGTCCTGTTCTTGCAATAAATATAAGTTTATCATAAATTATAGAGTCACGTTATCTAAAATTTATGGTTTATTTAATGATATTGTAGTTTGGCTGAATTCACTCAATTCTAAAGTGTAGTTTATAAATTATATAAAGGATAGATTCACACTATGACATACACTACGCAACCACATTTTAATTAGATCTATTACGGACAGTCCCCAGTTAAGAACAGCTGACTTACTGATAAACTCATACTCATACTAATTAGGGCTATCTACTGAAGCTGTCATTTTTTTAATACACAGCCTATTTTTCAGTGTTTTGAGCAGTCCATGAAAATATTGTTCAGCTTTAACGATTCATCAGCTCAAGAAAGGAGATCACCATCCGCCATTTTTAGTAATATGCAGGCCATTTGTAAGAACAAGTGTCAACTTACAAACAAATTTGAGTTAAAGACAAATTTAAGAATGGAACTCTTTCTAACCCAGAGAATGCTTATATATAAATCCAGAGTTCATGGATACGATATTGTTCATTGAATCATTTGAATAAGTTAGTAAATCATAGCTAACTATGATTATGTCTATCATGCAAAACCACCCATTAAGTCAAACCCTGGCAAACTGTATAGCTAAGTATAATATGTAAAGACAGCCAAGGACTTGGGTATATGCAGAGGGAAGAGAAAGAGTGATGTCCCATGTATATGTCAGGTGTGATATTATTGTGACCTCTATCCACATCTGTGGAGAACGGGACATACTTTTATATATACTCACAGAGGGAGCAAGACAGAAAAATGAGCAATATCTGAAATGATAGATGTTAAGATCCATTACTATGGTTCATACTGTATGAAGCTGCTAGAGCACCATTATATAGAGACATTTGTATTAGCCAGTTCCTAGTGTATGAGATTTAATTATCTCAATGATTCTTATGATGGCCCCTTAAAATAAAGCTGAATTGCAAAACATCTATATACTATGTACTAATATTCATCCATACAGCCAATTTGGTTAGTGGTTAAGGCATCAGGCTAGGAAGCAGAAGATCATGAGTTCTAGTTCTGTCTTGGGCACAAAGCAAGCTGAGTGATCTTGGGTCACTCACTTTCTCCCAGTCTTAGGAAAGATGCAAAGACACACCACTTCTGAAAGCCATGCCAAGAAAACTGGAGGGATTTGTCCTGGCAAAGTCCAGGAATCAGTCACAATTGTACAAAGTAGGGGAGAGAATCATCTGGGTTTTCTTGCCTGGCTGGCACAGGAATATGCTACTTCTAATTTCATTTTTAATCCTGGCATTAGAGATGAGTGATGGGTGAGGGGAATCTGTACTTTTACAGATTCTAGACAAAAGGAATATGCTGGAGTGTGGTTTGGGTCTCCTGGACTAAGATTAAAAACATCATAATTTACCTCAGCCTACTGTATGTTCAGGTGTTTTTTTCTTTTTCATCTCATCCGGAGGAGCCCAGGACATTGTAACTGGTCAGTTCTTTTCAATTCTTTTTAACTTCATAACACATCTAATCCAGCATCAGCTTTAAACTTATTTAATTATCTAAAACAATGTAGAGCAATTTTCATTTAAAGCACAAATACTTTTCTAAAACATATAAAATTGGATTGGGGGGGACAAACAGTAAAGTTACACACGCAATCCCATGCACATACAGACATACTAATTTCCTGGAATATATTTTGAATTTAATATTGAAATGCATTCCCAAAGCAGAGATATCAACCTGCAAAGTCATCAACTGATATTTACCTCAATCTCTTCTGCATAAACCCTACAGAGTTTCTGTTGCCAAATAGAAAGACAGAAGACTGGTTAGGCCCACACAGAATGTTAAGCCACAGTTCATTTGACTATATTTTATTGAAGAAATTGTAGTGTCTGGAATCTTATAACAAACAAAATAAAACAAAGAAAATTATGTTTCCCTGTTTTGCGTGAACCTGGTCTTATGTTCCTCTCTTATCCTTTGCTTTACTCTTACTGACTGTCACTCCCAATAAAATAATACCAAACAAAGTATATAACATAAACAGATTACAATAAAAAATGGAAGGATTTTCACATTAAATGGTTGCTCTAGAATATTGCACTATATTTTACCCATTCACTTTATATGGAACAACTGCATTCTTAGTTCATGGAATGTTACATCAGGTCTCTTCTGAGTACAATAATTGAAAACATATTTTTCAAGAATGAATAGAAGTAGATTGGAGATACATAGTTTTTACTGATGTTTCAGGTGTCTAACCGATCATATAGTGGCACTGTTAGGGGATTTGTTGCAAACTGAACAAAGAAGGATAGATTTGCACTAAGTGGTACATTCCCGACTGTACTTCCAATGTAATTTATAATGGATAAACATTATAGCTAACATTCTACAAGGTGCATCACATCACCCCAGTCACAAATGCTGAACAAATAAAATAAAGAAAAGTGTTCTAGAGCTGTGGACAAGGAATTATATGAAAAGATCTATGTAGCATTCAAATAAACCTAGCTCTCTAGTTTTTTGGTATTCTGTTTCAATTTTCCAAATCAATCTTAGGTGACTATCACTAAACAAAAACTATATTGGAAACAGAACTGGTTTTACTGCCTCTGTTATCTGGCATGCAGCCACTGCCACTGTAAATGTCAGGAGTGCCTTTATAATGAAGATTGAAAGTCCTGGATCAGGTCATAAAGAGGACATGGTAGCAGCATTTTGTTCCATAATGTGGTCTATAGCACATTTCTGCTGGCTAGAAGCACTGTGAAAAAAAAAGCTGGCTATGCAACATAGCCTTTTAGGGATTGCATACTTTCCATGCTCAGCATATTGTTCTTGTTCCTTAGTCTGCTTTATCCTCAAATCTTATAGAAGCTGAGTGAGTGTGATATTATTCATATAACTCATATTGGTCAAATGTTACTCAAATAGAAATATATTTGGGGAGGCTAATAATATCCTTTAGTGAATGAGTTTTTTTGGGCTTTAGCGAAGAGTCAGTTTGGCGCAGATTTTAAGGCCTAGAAACCAGGAGACCGAGTTTTATTTCCCCCTTAACAATGAAAGCTGGTTGGGTGACATTCATTCTCTCTCAGCCCAATTCACAGGGTTGTTGTGGGGTAAATATGAAGAGGAAGGACTATTAGGTTTACCACCTTGAGTTACTTGTAAGGTAATAAAGGCAGGAGAAAAATCAAATAAATAAAACCCTGCACAGGAAAATAATTCTATAGCTAGTGTGAATCACTTCATTATATGAAGAAAAATGGTTTTGCTCACAGTGACAAAATGTTGTGTGGGTTTGATTTTTGTCAAACTAATATAGTTCAAATTACTAGAAAGCAAATTTCCAATAGCTTTTTAAAAATATAGGAGTTCAAAGAGAGAGAAAACTTCCTCTGAAGAAACACACTGCTTAGCCTGACACTGATTTTTTTATTGAAAAGTTTTACAAACAAGAAAGGCAAAACATTTCTCCCCCCAACCTT
>JANHFO010005284.1:17876-33027 GCA_032468095.1 Pareas carinatus
ATGGATGGATGGATGGATGGATGGATGGATGGATGGATGGATGGACGGACGGACGGACGGACGGACGGACGGACGGATGGATGGATGGATGGATGGATGGATGGATGGATGGATAGGCGGGCGGGCGGGCAGGCAAAAGAGATAGATGAGAGACAGAGAGAGATGATAGATAAATGGACAGACAGGAAATATGCCAGGGAACTACTTTTCCCATGTTTCCCCAGATATATCTGGTTGACCATTGTACCTTTAGCATGACCCAGTATGTCTTCTTTCCCCTTTTCATAATGTCCTCTTTCCATTTTTCATTCTTTAAAAATAAATAAGATGTTGGGATCTTTTTATTCTACTCATGACATGGCAATTGAGTTGTGTGGTTCACTAGTTGAAGTCCAATGATGTAGAAGGCACTTTGGGCCTTTGACAAAGGACAGCTACTGTATCATGAAACAGAATCACACTTTCATATATGTATAATGGTGGAATGGAGAGGTATCCTGTAGAATCATCTCAACCAGTAAATTTTAATCCTACTCACAGCAACTCAAGCATATTCCATTGGTGCACGAGAAGGTTATAATTACAGGCGTGGTAAAAGTGCAATTGGAGCATGTCTGAAGGCCACAGAGACTGAAAGGAAAAGGTGGTACAATGGGATATGCTTAAGATAGACAACTTGCATCATTCAACAGTTAAACACTATCATTCCTAGCATCCTTCATCACACTTCCTAGCACTTCTAGACCTTCAGATCAGCTACATCTGGAATGTCACATTTTACCTATCCTTGGAGAATTTTTTCACACTGCAATATATAATTACTTAGACTTCAGTAAGCCATTTGATAAAGTAAACTACAGCCTACTTCTTGGTAAAAGAAAACAAAGTGGAACAGACAGTACCACCAGCAGAGGGAGTTGCAGTTGGCTGACCAACTGCACTCAGCATGTGGTCCTCAAGGGAACTGTATCTAAATGGGGGAAAGCATGTAGTGGGGTACCTCAAGGTTCTGTCTTAGGCCCAGTGCTCTTCAACATGTTCATAAATGACCAAGATGAGAGAATTGAAGAGACACTCAAATTTGCAGATAACACCAAGTTGCGAGGAATTGCTAACACTTTGGAAGATAGACTCAAGATTCAGAAGGACCTTGACCGACTTGAGCATTAGATTCGATCCAACAAGATGCAATTCAGTGGTGAGAAAAGTAAGGTCCTTTAGTTAGGCAGGAAAAGCCAAATGTACAGGTATAGAATAGGCAGTACCTGACTCAACAATAGTATCTGTGAGAGGGATCTAGGTGTCCTGGTGGATCACTACTTAAGTATGATTCAACAGCATGTCAAAAAAGCCAATGCATTCCTAGATTGCATCAACAGAGGGATAGCATCAGGATCATGAGAAGTGATAATATCACTGTACACTACACTAGTAAGACCACACTTGGAATACTGCATTCAGCTCTGATTACCCAAAAGATGTTGAGACTCTGGAAAGTGTGCAAAGAAGAGAAATGAAGATGATAAAGGATATGGAGGTTAAACTGTATGATGAACACCTCAGGTAACTAACACTTTGGAAGATAGACTCAGGATTCAGAAGGACCTTGATGTTTAGCCTAGCAAACAGAAGGTTTAGGGGTGAGATAAGTACCTATCTTCCAGTTCTTGAAGGGCTATCACAGGGAAGAGGGGGTCAATTTATTCCCCAAAGCAATCAGGGGAAGCTCGTCAGAGTGATCTATAACTGGGAACTAGGGAGAAATTTCCTGACAGGGAGAACAATTAGTCAACGCAACAGCTTGCCTCCTGGAGTTGTGGGTGCTCCATTGCTGGAGATTTTCAAGAGAAGTTTGGACAACTATTTGCCCAGGATGGAATAAGGACTCTTGCTTTTGGCAGGCGGTTGGACTAGAAGATCTCCATGGTCTCTTCCAGCTCTATGATTCTGTGATTTCTATAACATGTCCTAATTTTTATTGTTAGCGTATGACTAAATGCTTGAAGTGTTAACACTTTAAAGCAGATGGATCTAGTAGAAATAAGTATTACTTGGTGCAAAGATAGGTAGAAGGAATAAAATCCAACTGCAACACTAGAACGAATCATCATATATTTCTCTCCTTTTGTCCTCAGCTGTATTTTACTGAGATTATTTTGTAACATCAACAATCCTCTAAAAGACGAACAGCCAAAATCTAGGAAATAATATTCATTTCTATTTTTTACAACCCAAATTTCACATTACCATTGATGGAATTTTCCTTGGCAGCCAGTTATCTGAAGGAAAAACAGGAGATTTTGCTTGAGCAATTAAATTTTTATTCTTGTTTATAAGCTCACATTACATATTGAAAACCGAGAAGTGTGAAGGGGAGAGAGGTACAGGGGAAAGAACTGTACTTCAAATGGTGATTAGGCTTATCTTCACTTCCATCCATGGCAGCTTTCTTCTGCTTCTTTTGATGGGCTTCGTGATTCAGTCAGATCTGATGACATATGTCAGTAAAGCTTAAACATGGCTGGAGCCAATCATGTTTTTGTCCAAGTTGCACATGTCAGCCTAAAGTAGATTGATGAAATTAAGGACAGATGGCTGTGGCATTTTTGTTCTTTGAACTGACAGCTGCTGGTGTAAAAATACATTAAAATTTAAAAAATACATTAAATTCAATTGCACGTAAATTAGATTTTATATTAAAATAGTTAAGTGATCTTTAAAGGTTTGTTCAGAAAAGGAAACACAGAGAACTGGCAGCTCAAAGGCTGGCTTGCATAGATTCTGTTCTCTTTTCTGCACCCACAGAATGCAAACTCTGAAAAAATGTTTTCTCAGACTGCTCCAGTCTTGACCCCTGGTCTGTCTCAGAAACAAAGTGCATTTCAAGGACAAACAGAGATGGGGATTCCTTGGTACGACTCATCCATTCCCAAGAGATTGCTAATGGAAACAAAATCTTTCTGCTCTATGCAATCAAAATGTATAGGGTGAATAAAACTAGGCTCAATACTTTTTAAACATACTTCTTTTTATAATGGAGTCATCTGTTTGGTTGATCAATGGAATGCTTGGGTGATAGTCTATCTGGATTTCAGGAAAACATTTGGCAGGTTCTCATATCCTTATTCTGGTTAATAGTGTGATCAAGTGGATTTACAGTCGGTCGAATAACTGCATCACATGAATGTATGCACAGTTCTGCATCCTAGAGGGAAATACTACATGGATTTTGATTTGGTTCCTAGAGCTTCAGCACAAATCACAATTCAGCTAAATTCAACAGGCTTGGATTAGCTTTGAACTCAAGCCAAATTCAATAGAATAATCGTCAACTGTTCTGATGGTTCTTGTATCTCATACCTTGCAGATTTTTGGAGCTGTGGAGGGACAGCTGGTGGACAATCTCATCAGACCCTCCATTCCAGGATCCCTGCCCTCCCTGTGTAGCCAAGTTGCCGTGTCATTTTGCCACCGTTCAGTCACCTTTTCCTGTTGCCAAAGGGATCCTTTTGCTATTCCCCCCAACAGAGCAGCTGGATGTTTTTTATGACTGTAAAAAATAGAGATGATGAAGGAAGAATAAAAGCGGAAGACCACTGGGATGAAGGGGGGGGACTGTCTGAAGGGAAAGATAAGGTACAGCCATGAAAACATTTGTCCAGTACCCCAAAACTGCTGTAGAGGACAAGACAGAGGAAGTCAGTGACCATGTGGAAATGCTTTGAAACTATAAGGAAGTCTAAGTGGATTTTTCAAGCTGTACTCTGTGAAACCTAAGATTCTGTGAGAATTTGATGAGACTCTGAGAGACACTAAAGGTAAAAGAAAAAATAACCCCTTAAATGTAATCCAAGGCATCTGTAGTCATTTTTAAGGTATAGCAGGAAAGGACTGGCATTGCTTTCCCTTGAGAAAACGCCACAGCCATAATTCTGTGGATCTGGGATTCCAGGAAGTTTTCTAAAACAACTATCAGGTCTGATGACTTGAAACGTTTTAAAACCTCTGACTTAAGGCTTTAAAATGGATGTTAATTCCATGACAATATGCAACTTAAAATCAGTTCAAATATAAATCAGAGTCTAGGATAGAAAGATAGAGCTTTTGCTATGATGCTTAGTTTTGGGATACATCTGTTTCTCTAAGGAAATCACTGTCTTTTGCTCCCAAGCATAAGCTGATGCCTTCTCCTTTTATTTGCAGTTCTCAGGGGAGCACTTTCCAATCTTTTGTGTTTGTATCAGTTAAAGTGCAGCTATTTTTGCAGATCAGTGCAAAGAAGGGATGCGTCTGCCAGCCTTGTGCAAGTGCTTTCAGCTGTTTAATAATATATGTTGTTGTCCATTACAAGGACTATGTGGCTGTATGTTGAGATGAGAAGCAATCATATCAAGATATGGACTTTCGGATAGCTGCCTAATGCTTCTGGGATGGAGAAGGTGACTGGAGTTCTGATGACCTCCAGCCATGGAGAGGCCAAGCCTTCAATCACAGAATCGACTCAACGATTCATGCTAAATTTGCTCTGCATGTAAAGATGGCCACGCCTTTGGCTTTTCTCCAGCTGCATCTACCCTCTTCAAACTTTTTATTTATTGCTTTTCCTCAACAAGGGATGAAAGCAAAATTCATACACAGGACCTCTGAGTTCAATCCAGGCTCCTAAAGTCCTTGTTCTGAACTAGTTGACTGTGCAAATTCTAAGATTATAGGTAGAGAATGAGCTTGGAGAGCATGAGGGCACACAACCTGATATATGCAATTCATGAAGCCCTTCCAAAGCTTTGTCAAAATTATTATTTTTATAAGAAAGGAAAAATGTTTCAACACGTGGGAAGAAATTATATTAGATATATTTAAGAATTTGCTTCCATTTTCATTTAATTTCAGGGTATATTAAATCAGACTTGTCTACTTATACGACAAGAGCCAGTTTGTAGTATTTAAGGTATCAGGCTAGAAACCAGGAGACTGTGAGTTGTAGTTCTTCCTTAGGCACAATGCCAACTGGCTGACCTTGGGCAAGGCACAGTTTATGCAGTCTCCAAAAATTGAATATGATTGACCAGATGGAAAAAAACCAAGCTCATAGGGACAAATGTGGCCCATGGCTTGAGTCACTCACTTTGTGGACTGCCTCTGTAGTTTGAGGTTGTGCCATTGAGTTTGGTCAAACTAAATGGTATCAGGGGATAAACTGGTGCTGCCAAATCTGCATTTTCCCCCTCCTTCTTCCATTCAATTGTGTCCGATTCTTGGAGACTGTCTATACAAATTTCTGCAGTTTTCTTGGGAGGGTTTTTCAGAATTGTGTTGCCAATTGTCTCCTTCCTAGGGCTGAGAGAAAGTCATTGGGCCAAGTTTACCATGCCTAAGGAAGCACCAGAACGTATAGTTTCTGGGTTTCTAATCTGATGGCTTAACCATTATGCCTAACTGGCTCAGTTTAGTACAAATATCTCCACAAAATATTCTAATGCTGCCTTTGTCAGTCTTATCACAAGGCATACTAAAATTCTGAAAATGTATTTATTCTTAAAGAAGACTCATATGTTCTCACCATACCATCAAATATATTTTATAAATACACCATCATGATGGGTACAGTGTCCGTGCAGTCAGCGTGGGAAAACCAGGGGTGCCAATTGGTGAGGTGGCCCAAATCCAGACTGACCAATGTATGCACCATTCAAGCAGGCACTCTGCAACGATTGGGCACTGTCGTGAGGGCAGGAAAACTGTGGATGGTTTAAGCGGGCGCCGGGCGTTAGTCTTCGTCTTTGGTCTGCATGCGAGTTCCAAAAAAGAGTTGTGGTGAACTTGGCTTTGAGTCTCACTACCCCCCACCCACAGCGATACACAACAGTGGCGACGAAGGTGGGATGTGGGGGGAATCAGACCCGCTGACTAACGATAACTAATCCCAAATGAACCAACGACTCCAAAATGCAGCATGATATGAATCGGCCACATGGAGGAATTCGATGTTGCACAGCCCAAAGGCTAAAGAGTTACATGCGGGCCAACCGAATCAGAGGCGAGAGTATGAAGGCAGCCACTCTCCAGTGCGTCTGTGGTCCAGCCATCTTTGAAATTGCAGAAAACCTATTTGCACTGGTCAGCCTCAATATGGTTTCATATACTGATCTCAAAAATTGGCTAAACGAACACTTCACACTGATGCTATCAATCATTGCGTGGAGGCATGCGTTTGAGAAGAGAGATCAGCGACCTGGTGAGTCAGCTGTCAAGTATGTCGTCACATTGTAACATGCAGCCCAGCCATGTGAATACCAGAACCTGGAGGAGCAACTACGTGAACCTCCTCGTCAGCGGCCTCCAAGATCAAAACATCCAGCAGAATCTCTTCACGAAGGGGAACATCCCGTTCAAAGATGCTCTGAAGGAGATAATGGCCCATGAGGCAGCCAGTGGGGCCATGAAGGTCATGCAACCAATAGCTACAGAACCCCCGGGGGCTACAACCTGCTATGCTGCTGCCACTCCAGGCTAACGAGGACAACGCAGACTGGAAGATCAACCTCCTCCATGAAAGTTGACCCAAGACCAAAGCAAGTGGGCCAAAGTTGGCCCCCTGCTCGGGATGTGGAGGACCACATGCCCTCGTGGCATGCCGTTTCCACACAGCTGACAGCAGGGCTTGCTGAAAATGGGAACACATCACTGTGGTATATCGAGGAAAAAGGACGATCGCGCCTGCAGCTGAGGTGAGCAGATGAACTTAGGTATACGCCGAGTCTGCCAATGTTCATCCATTCATGTTTTGATGACATGCTCATTGCAGGGAACTCTGAGTGGATTCTAGCAGAGCGCCTCCAAGCAGTACTCCAAAGGTTCCAGAAAGCAGGGCTTAAATTAAAAAGGGAGAAATGCAAAATCAGAATCGAGTCAACGGAATTCTTGGGATTCTGGGTTGACACTGCAGGCACACATCCTGTGGAATTGAAACTCAAAGTGATTCAGAGAATCCCCATCCCCCAGTCTAAGGAAGAATTGCAGGCATTCCTGGGCCTCCTCAACTTCTATCATGCCTTCCTACCACAGAAGGCAACGGTAGCGGAACCACTCTACAGACTGCTAGACACATTGATCTCGCGACAGTGGACACAAGCCCATGACAGCAGCTTCGCAGCCACAAAGGCGCTGCTAGCCACGGATGCAGTGCTAACGCATTTTTATGAGGTGCGGTCTGTGTGCATCGCCTGCAATGTGTCCCCATACAGAGTTGGGGCCATCCTGAGTCACAAAGAGGTAGATGGGTGACCAGCACCCATTGCATATTACTGTCCTCAGTAGAATGAAACTATGCTCAAATAGACAAGGAGATGCTAGCAATAGACGCGGGAATCCAAAAGTTCCATGACTATGTCTATGGGTGGCCTTTTGTTGTCTACACAGACCATAAACCATTGCTGGGGCTCTTCACAGCCCACAAGCAAACACCACAGATGATATCCCCCCGCATGTTGAGGTGGTCAATATTCTTGTTGACCTATAACTTCACGCTGGTACACTGGTCTGAGAGGGATATGGGACATGTGGATCCGGCGCACCAAATAATGGCAATCCATGAAATTCCGCAAATGTCCCTACATGCGGGAGATGTGGCCAAGCAAATGGCCACGAATCCGACCCTCAGTCGCATCCTTGCAGGGGTGCAATCCGGGCACGTGGGTAATGACTGGGTCTTGGAGTTCCAAGGGTTCGTCATAAGAAAAGACGAATTGTTGGCTCACAACGGCTGCCTCCTGTGGGGAAGCAGGGTAGTCATCCCCGAATGCTTGCGGCCACAAGTACTGCGCAGCCTGCATGAAGGACATTTGGGCATCATTAGGTCTGAGTCGTACTCTGGTGAAGCAGATTCGGAGGTGGAATGGGGAGACAACCCACCAGACAAATCCCCATGGAGTAAGCAGGAGCTGCTCAGCGAGCATGGGCAGAGGCTGAGGTGGAGCGATCCAGACCATTGGGGATACAACCGGGCCCTAGGGTCAGCATGGAAGGTGCTCCACATCATGTGGTGGCATCCCGCAGCCAACAACCTTTGACCAAGCCAAGGCAATTGCACTGCGTCCTGCAGAGACTGAACTGCCACTACCGGAACTTTGTGGCTCGCTAGTGGGTCTCCGGGTGTTCACCCCCGGGGGAAGGGATGCAGTATCCACATGGGCAGCGTGGGAAAACCAGGGGTGCTGATTGGTGAGGCGGCCCTAATCTGGACCAACCAATGCATGCACCCTGCAAACAGGCACTCTGCAACAATTGGGCACCGTTGCGAGAGCGAGAAAACAGCGGGTTATTTAAGCGGGCGCCTGGCGTTAGTCTTCATCTTCGGTCTGTACGTGATGTTTCAATAAAGAGTTGTGTTGAACTTGGCTCCGAGTCTTACTACCCCCCACCCACACTGATACACAACAATGGAAATGAGAGAACATTTATATACCTGTAACACTATGAAATCAATGATGTAGTACAACTGGAAGGGGAAGTGATTGTTTATCAGATCATTGCTTTGTAGTCCTAGAATGACAAAACTGTGAGGCAACTTATCCAAGAAGCACAAATGAAAAATCACCCAGGTATAAACAAAAAAATGAGCAACTGATGTTGGCACAGAAATGACAGATTAAAATGGTTTTTTTAAAGAATTCAGATAAGAAAGTGCATTCTTCAGAGACAGTTGTTCAGGGCCAAGAAATGAGATATAACCATACAGTATTCATTCTGTGAGTTTCCCATATTTTGATTCTTATTGAAAGCGAACAGGATGATGTGGGATTAAGAAAAAAACAACAATTAAAATAACATCAAAGAGAATAAACTGTCCTAGATGCCACACATCGGCATATAATATTTAACATGAAAAATTATTCTGAATTTATTCCAGTTTTAGCATTCAGCTTCTTCAATTCAAATAGGTTTTGTATGTGTGTGTGTGTGTGTGTGTGTGCATTACTACTACTTCCTAGTCAACTTTTCAAATACTTAAGTGTCACACAAATCTTTTCCCTGGTCTTAGCTGCTTCAGTTTCAGTTTAACATGTTTTCTCTGCTCCTGGAGATAAAAACTGCCAGCTTCATTCAGCAATGCCAGCTTAATGAAAGCCAATTGTCTACATTCAGGAAAATGAGAACAGACTGTAAAAAAGCATTATGATAAAACATTGTAGTTGCATTTTATTGATCTTTTCTTGTTTGACATGACTTGGAAAAGCCTGAGAATTAGGGTTTTTTTTAAATAGCTTTTCAAGAAATTAAAATGTTAAAAGTGTACATTTCCCAGTCTTCATCAGAAGTCTTTTTTTTCCTTTTTGCCGCAGCAAAGGGAAAATAACATTGTTATTTTCAAACAGTGAGTTACTGTTCTAATTATGTAAGAACTTGGGGGCAAAGTGAGACCTTTTTTAAAAATATGGGCAATTTAATATGGATTTGAAGTGTATAACATTTGAGTGCCCTCTTGTAGCTCTGTGGGAACAGAAAGGACTTAAAGTGCAAGCGATGGCTTGATGCAAGGTCCATCAGACACGGGGAGGGGGGGGACACACAATCACCTTTAGGTCTTTGCTGGGAAAGAAGTAATCAATTCCTCCATTCCTTCAGAGCTGTAAAAATGTCAAGGGAGAAATCTGTCCTAAAATAACCATTACCAAAATACCAATGTTTTGTCTTTATAACATTCTTCCAGCTACCTGCATCTTGGTAATTCAAAACAGGAATGAGCACATTTTGGGGAGCATGAGCCCGGCATGCTGGTTTTTTTAAAAAAAGGTGCTGCTTCAGTTGTGAGATTACAGACATAGCTTTGACTTTTATTGCTTTTATTACAACTTGTAGATACCCTTGGCAGAGGCTGCAGTTAATGGCTTTTGAGGTTTTGTGTGTGGATTTTTTGCCTTTCCCTCTGGTGTTTGAAGGGGATGATGGATGAAGCCTTTTTTAGGTTTTCAAGATGATAATATTATTGAGGAGTGCTCTAAATGTTACTGGAAAACTTTTAGAAAAAAAGGACGACAGACATTGCTTATACTCATTGCATATCATTTTGAAAAGGAGTCTTTCATGAGCTGTTGCTTTCATTTTTAATTTCCAGAAGCTCTAAACAGCGTGTTTTGTCCATGCTCTCTGGGGAATGTAGTCATTGGCTCAAAAGATCTGGAGGACTTCAGGATGAAGCAAGCCGGTTTAATCCAATTGAATGTGATCCTCCAGGCGCAAAAGTAGGGAAGCTATTGTAGCCTTATAGTCTGAAGGATGACCAAAGGAAATCTATCCTATCTCAAAGATCTGTGTGGAAGATGGAATTTGGGAAAGCAACGGTGTGACATGAAGAGATGATGAAAGCCAAACATCTTGGAGAAAACATATTTGCATGAAACTAATACAAAATGCAGAATGTCACTCCTCTGCTGTGTTTCTGATCTTGCCCTAGGGAAACACTTTTATTTTTTAATGCAAATTGATTACACGCATCAAATCATTGTCAGTTCTTAGCAACCATATAGGAGACATTTGTTATTACATTTTGCAAACTTTATAAGGAAAGCAAGTATGATTTTTCCCATTTCCTTCTTCATGGAGCTCCTGCAAAGGAAGATCCTAGTTGGATGGCATGAGGAGAAACCTAATAGGTTATCTTAAAGAATAATTAGCCTCCTGAATGCCCTTTAACCAACGTTTTTTGCAAATAAATTTCAAAAAGAAATGTAGTTTCATTGTGGTTGAATCTGTTTCCCCCCCCCAATCATTTTCTCCAAATGGCCTGGTATTCTCATTGTGCAGGTTTCCTAGTGACCTAGGAGCAAAGAATGTGAAAATGTTCTCATTAAACAATTAGGCTGACTACTCAAAAGAATTAGGCCTTCTGATGAATCTGACCTAACTGTAGTGGACAATATGATAAGAGACCAAATCCAGTATATTATATATAAAGCGCATATATATGCATGTGTATTATATATAAAGCAGAAAATCATATATCTTTATAAGAAATAATTTAAATTTGGAACATTTGAAATTAATGGTGCGAATCATCACCATGGATTGCTTGACGAGGATGTGCTTTTGCTGTTCAGCGCAAGTCACAGAAGTAAGGAATGGGCAGAAATCCGTTGTGGCTCTCAGCAAGAATCCGGTCAGTTTCAACCTAAACTCGGAAACTTGAGTTATTATTAAAATCTTGCTGGAAAACTACAGTTTGATGTACTTTGCATTAAGAAGGGCAAGAAGAAATCAAAAATCCTGTGCCGAGGGAACCCAAATCCTGCGTCAGAGAAGCTGAGTTTATACTTAGCATGCTGAATTGTGCAAAGTAAGTATGGCGGGGTATGACATCTATCGGGTAAGGTAACCTGCCAACTTAGAAGTTTGAAAGCCTGTAAATGTGAGTAGGGGAGACAACAGTGCTCCATGGTCATGATGGTCACATGACCATGGAAAAGTCTTTGGAGAGCATGACTCAATGGTCTTGAAATGGAGATGAGCTCTGTCGCCTATAGTTGGCAATGACTAATGGAGTAAAATCTGCAGGGTCTCCTTTACCTTTACTTTCAATGTAATGCTCCTAATTGCTAATCTCTGATTGTTTATAAAGAATTTTGAGTCCTGTAAAGGTTTGAGCTGGTGGGTGGGACCCCTGGAGCTTGCACAAGCAAAATCAGGGAATCTTAGAGAGGATGGGCACTCCTTTCTAGACTCACCCAGGTATTGGTTCTGAATACTAGGTGAACTGCCTCAACCATAATCAAACTGTGGATGAGGAAAATCTAATTGCAATCTGGCCTAGCCTTCAATAAAATCCCAGGGCTGCTCAGAATTTGGTGATCGGTATCAAGGACAGAAGTCAGAATTGATGTCAGTCATCAACACCATTTTCCTATGATAAAGGAATGGTTTAAAAATATACTAATATTGTGGATTATATTTTATTTTATTTATTTATTTAGATTTATATACCACCTTTCTCCCAAAGGACTCAGGGCGGTGTACAGAAAACATAAAAATTTAACATTGAACTTTAACAATATTTACAAAATATGGGATATGGGGGAAGGGAATATGAAGGGGGGAGGGAGTTGGGAGGGGAAAGGATGGTGTACAGATAACTTGAATAATTAACATAGAACTTTAACAATATTGTAGTAATGAATGTAAATATTAGAAGACTTAATTCCTCTGAACATTAATTATCCATATATAATTTTATGTTACCTGAATTAAAGACCCATATTTTCCCCATAAAACTTGCATTCCTAATAAAGAATAGCAGAAAAGAAGAAAATGAAATATTTATGATCTATTTTGATTTCACTTTAAGCAGTTGCAGCATGGATAACATGTCTGGATTCTTTTCAAATATATTCATAAGTTGTTGGTGTTTTGAAATGAAGATATTTTTCTTTTTCTTGTTTCAATCAGTGTGTTTCAAACTATTGATATAGTAAGCCTAGGAATATTCGTATAAGAAATGTATTTATAAATATCTGTCAGGAAAAGTAGGGAAAAAAATTAAAGGCCATCTAATTTAGTTTAGTAATAAGCCCACAGAAAAACCAGCCTATAATGGCCCTAGTCAATTATGGTCCATCAAAAAAAAAAAAAAACAGGGGGGGGGAACCTTCTGAAACAAAATGCTCCTTTTTATATTTGTTTATGGTTGTTCCAAATCCATCCCTGTCTGGCCAAATTAATTCATTTTGCTGCTTGAGGTCACCTGCAATTTTCTTCACCCTAAATCAGTGTACATGAAACCAAACTGCTATGGCACTTGAGGTAGTAATGAGTATTTCTTTATCTTCCTGTCAGTAAAAAAGATACCAATGACAACAGAAAACAAGTTTCTGCACTTTTGTAACATCCAAAATCAGCTGTGACAGATGTCTCATTCTGCCTAATATAGAGTTAGCATCTCAAAATAGAGAAATGGCTGTCTAGAATCTTTATGTAACCCAAACTTGCCCTTAAAGAAGATTTTCCCAATTCTTCGCAGTAAAAGTTTGAATGAGAGTCCATTGAGTTCAGAAGTCAAGTATTTTGTATATGCTTGGGAGGGAAATGGGTCAGGTTATAGGGACTGAAAATAAAATGCCAATATCATATATGTTGCATATGTACTCACCTGCAGTGTGGCATACTATGCACAATTAAGATTATTACACATTACCAGAAAAATGTTGGAAATGTAAATCTAAGGTAGGCACTTATTATCATATGTGGTGGACCTGTAAATACGCTAAAGAATACTGAAGAGAGATATTAGGAATACAGACCTCAGCTTTTTTTATAAACTATGATTCCAGAAAAAATTGATAAGCGATATATGTATTTAACTGTGCAGATATTAACTGCGGTGAGAATTGTTTTTGCACAGCACTGGAAAAAAGAAGGAACACCACCAGAGGAAAAAATAACAAAGAAAATCTTAGACTGTGCAGAAATGAACAGATTGACAATGAGAATGAAAAAAAAGAAGTCTCAGATTATTTCCAAACTTGGAACTTATTTTATATGTGGCTCGAAAGGAGAATGTATTAGAAGATTAATCAAATATATTAGAAGATTAATAATATAAATGATTATTGAGATTGCTGAATTGTATACTCAGATGGTAGGCTGTGTTGAAATAATTATGTTTTATTATAATTAAATAAAAATTCATATAAAAAAGATTATTACACATTGGAAAAGGCATACAAGTTTATAAACATGGAGAGATTCTCTTACAAGAAAAGACATCATATTTTACATTCTTTAGCTTGGATGGGGGGGAGAAAGATGGCTGAATCAAGATGAAATTAATTCCATATAGTTTCCAGTGAAATGACAGTATGCTGGCCAATCTCATATGTTAATATTGCAGCCCACCTATTCCTAAACTTTCTCCTTATAATTGTGAGGACTAGGAATTCTGGGAGTCATAATTCCAAAGCGTTTGGATTATACATGACCGAGGAAGAGTGATGCATATTCTTCATGCAAAACACATTTCTCAAGAAGATTTTGACTCTCTTTCCTTTTTGCTGCCACTAGTGATAAAATCTTATATCCCAAAGGTTTCTGCTTGCCATGGAAATAGTAAATTGGTGGGCTATCCCTGTGAATACAGCATGGGGACATATATTCCCAGAGGTAGCTGTAAACCATCAGCTGAGACCTTTACCTTAACCCTTTAGGGAGGAATAGAAGCACAGGACATCCAAAATAAGCAGATGTGATCAATTGGTGTGCAGAACTCATTAGTGTGCAAAATTGGGAGGCAGCAAAAAAAGAGAGAAAGATTTCGCTTATTTATTTGTTCAATTTATTTAGCCACTCATCTCACAAAACAAATGACTCTGGGTACAATAAGAGTCAAGATTTAATTCCATTCCAAGGATACTCACTGAGTTCTGCAGCTTACGGCAATTCTTCAGTGGGGCTTATTTGCATCATTTATTAAATAGGAATTTTAGTAATGAGGCCAGGATAACAGATGCTGCATCTTCTTACCACACCAAACATTATAAGGACAAATCTCTTTTTTTGTAGTCCGCCCACAGAAATCAACCGGATAACAACAAATGCACAGAATCTGTGGCCTTCCAAATGTTGTCTGTTCTCCCGCTCCCAAATATTGCAGACCCCACAGCTGTGGCCAGGGACAGGTAGACTTGAACTTCAGCTTCAGTGGACAACAAGCTGTATACTCTGCGTTAACATTTTAGCAGTAGAGTGTGATTTACTTTTCTTATTCTTATTTATAAAAACTCTATTTCTCATTGATCAACAGTCCTGAAACTATTTAAAACAAGTAAAACTGGGAGTTTTGACCCTTCCCAAATACTATATGTGTAGAACCATAAATTATTTTAAAAGCCCTTAGTGCAATACCGAGAACCAATAAGTAAAATATTACTTCTCATTATTTAAAATTATTATTACTTATTATTAAATAATTTCTTATTATTATTATGGTTCATCACACAATCTGCCAAATGTTCAGACTGGATTTGGCATTTTTTGTGTACTTAATGAGTCCTTACTAAGGACCTGGGAGAGGCAGATGTTGCCAGCTAAACTATGCATCTGTGATTCATTAGTCTATGTACACTGACACTGTGACGTCAGATTGTTTTGATATGTCATAGACCTT
>JANHFO010005284.1:65199-75820 GCA_032468095.1 Pareas carinatus
ATATACATATTTTAATTGTTTTTAAATGGTGCGTTTTTTGTATTGTATTGTTTGTGACTGTTTTTTAGATGGCTGTGCAATGCCCTGGGTCCCTTCGGGGAGAAGGGCAGTATAAAAATATAAATAAATAAAATAAATAAATTATAATAATCTACTCTCCATCCAAGAAAAAAAAGTAGCCATTCTTTTGTCTTTGGGGAACCACTGTGCAATAATTTCCACCTTTGCTGCCAAGGGAGAAATGGCAACTTTTCTCACTTTATGAACTAAGTATGTCAACCAATCAAGGTAAATTTGATACTTTTTGTCTTTAATCAACAGTAAACCTAGCTTTGGGAATAAGGAAGAAACGAGTGAACCATTAAGATGAGTATTTTAAAAGAGATTACTGAATCCTGGGAAAGAGGAATGAGAAAAACAATCAAAATAAATTTGGTTTGATTTTGCATAGCATAAAAAGGAGCAGAGTGAAACTTCCAACGAATTTTCAAGGTTTGGTTATTTCATCATACAATATGCAGCATTCCTGGAATTCCTGTTCTATAAATTTGCCCATCCTGAACAGCAAAAATCAATCCACCCTAACACATTACATTACTTCCTTGAGATGTCCCCTATTCTCTTCCTATGCATCAGAAAAGATAGCACAATTCCAAGCCACCACAAGTTTTCTGCCTGTTGACCAGCCTATAAAAGGGAACTAGGAAATTATGCAGCTGAAAAGTTAAAACATTAATTCCTATAAATCTTGATGAGTAATTCAAAGACTCCCAACTACCTAACAATACCCTTTGGGAAATTCCAGCATGTTGATAAAATGAGTTCTTCCCAATTTTATCCACCAATCCACTCATTCTGGTCACCGAGATATTGATCTGTAAGTTTTCTTGTTCATCTCTCAGTAATCCACATGGAAAAGAACTACTATCTTTCCTTACTTGTCAACCAGGAAACCCAGGAACTATACGATGGTTTGATCGTACCCAGTTCTAGCAATTTCTTCTCAATAGTCTTCTGCTGCCAGTAGGATGCTTTCTAAGGCCCTTTGCAAACTGAGGTGGTTTTATCTATTCCTGCGGAATGACCTATTAGCTGAACCTTTCTTAGTTAAACCGAGAACTAGGCAGTAAATTGGGAACATGCCTGTTCTGATTCAGTTCTCTGCCGTTTCATCAGGGGAGAAGACTACAGAATTTTGAAAATTCCCCCAAAGAGATGCTACCCATAACACCCACCCAAAATCTTTAAGTGAAAGTGATTTCAAGTCAATGCAAAGAACAGAAGGACTGAAATATTCCCTGAATTTAACATAGTAGAGTAGGGAGTTATGAGTCAACAAAGAAAAAGATTTTATTAGATGAAACATTCCAATTATGGAACATTTCCCCCATCTTAACCATACATTCTGGCATTTCTATTAGTTGTCTTATTTTGATTTAATTAATTTCTGGTGCCATAAGAAAAAAGGCACTTATGAACAGATGGGGCCAGGAACACCCCTCACCTGCAGGAGCCAATAGGGCAGGAACAGACAACCAGACAAAGACATCCCTCAAGTAAGCTAAACCCAAACATGGATCACTTTAAATGTAACTACCAGCATCTTGAAGCAAACCTGAAAGCATACTGGCAATCAAAGCAGCTCGGAGAGCAGAGTTGCCATGCATGTTGCCACACTGTTCCTGTTCCTTTACTTCTTGGTTGACGTAAAACCAAAGATAATGAATTATATTTTATATTTGTCCATTCTTTGAAGATTGACAAATATAAGGCACCTTTTCAACAAAATGTCAGGAATTTCCTGATAGGTCTATGTTTATGGGAGTTCATTGTCTAATAGAGATCAAGATTAAGCATCCCAACATTACTTTGTGCCTCTTCAAAAGATCTGCAATTTACTTCAGAACAGAATCATTCTCAATTTTCCAACTGGACAGAAAATTCTAAACATCATTACATTAATACCATTACTTTGATTCATTTCTCTGTTTTTTTGATTAGCGTGCTCAGTAAATTTTTCATTCAAACATGTTTTAAAAGCAAATGCAATTATTAAGAGAATGTTGCTCAATAATTTACATGCTTTTTGTCATAACAGCCATGTGTGAATTATCATGGGTAGGCTATAACTTTTTAAACTGTTTAAGATTACCAGTGTTAACACAAAACAGTGTGACAGTGCTCCAGGTAGGGAAAATGAAATAGAGTGGAACTTGTACTTATTTTTTATTATGATAAGCATGTGCTGCATCAAGATAGATTATTTAGGCCAAAAGTGTAGAAGACAACTCATTTCTAATTTAGTTAAATTACTAATTTCTAAAAAGATAATTCCCTTAAGCAATTTAATAATGCTCAAAACATGCATCTTCTTTTATTATTTCACTCCAGATTTATCAGATTTCTATTGTGCTTTATTTTTATTGAACATTCATAACTGCTGTTGCATCAAGGAGAAAAATATTAAATTCCAACAATACACCCAGTTTATCTGTGGAATAATATGATTAACTATTGAGGCACTTGAATCTTGAAATACAGATTACATCTCAGTGGATAGAGTTATTTTCTGGAATGCAACTTAATCTGAAAAATAGATACTGTTATTCTGTTTTAGCTGCAAAAATGAAAACTCTTTGGAATCTGTGGCCAGGAGAAGGGTTAAAAACTTCATCTTTTGAAGAAGAGTCTCAATAGACCTTAGTGTTTTGTAGTCAACATAATATTGCTCCCCAGTGCGGTTTAAAAATGTGCAAAAACAATTTCATCTAATATTGGCATATATAGCTTTGAAGCATAGAGTTTTCAGTCAAAGTATTCAGGGACATGATTTTAATGGAATTGTAAGTCATTAAGAGCATCAAAAATAAATTAAAAGTAGTTATATTGGCAAGCAGGGTCCAAAGTACAGAAAATAATGGTTTCCCAAATGACAAGTTTTATGATTTTCACAATGGAAAGTTCTTATTCAACCAATGAACTACTGATACAGAAAATGAAC
Source organism: Pareas carinatus (assembly GCA_032468095.1). Classification (NCBI taxonomy): domain Eukaryota; kingdom Metazoa; phylum Chordata; class Lepidosauria; order Squamata; family Pareidae; genus Pareas; species Pareas carinatus. The sequence goes on from JANHFO010005284.1 coordinate 68,201, forward strand.
TTAATAGATGAGGTTGGGAGTGTACCATGAAATACAGAATCCAATAAAAGATTTAGCAAAGTAGATTCAAAGTTTTTTGCATGGAGAAAATTCAGTGTCAAACAAATGTGGGATCCATTGACATTTTATCTGCAACTGAAAGAGCAGAACCAGAGACTTCAGCTGAACTCACTCATCTGACTTCTCATTTAATTTTGTACTTAAAATTCCAAGCTGCCCAAGACTCACTCTGAGCATGTCAACAATTTACTACATCTGTACCCTACAACAATTTTACTCTTGCTACTTTCATAGTAAACAGTAAATTTAAAACATCTATGGCAAACTTAAAAATGTAAAATAAAAGTTCTTAACAGTGGAATAAGAATAAAACAAAAGAAGGTCCTAAAAAATATTAAAGGCACTCTCCAGAATAGCTCCATCTTCAATGTGGGATATACTCTAGGATGGCAACAGTCTGATATCTACAGGGGAAGTGCTCCAATGTTTTTTGATCTATGCTTATGCTACTTAACAAAAGAAAAATCAAATATTTACTTAAATGGTTTCATCACTTAATAGCTTTAACCATTAGGAAGTTTTACCGATATTTAAAACATTTCCCTTCTCTGAAATTTCTACTTTTTCAGTTCTAATTCTACCTTCTAGAACAATGTAAAATGGCTCTGGCCCCGCATAATCTTTGTTAACAATTTTACAGATATTTGAAGGCCATCATCTTATCGGTATTAATTTTCTCTTCTTCGAGATAAATATGCTATGACTTTTCAGTTGTTCCTCATACGTACAACCATAATTGTGACCAGACTTTCTTTTGCTATGCAAGGCAATCATTTAAATATTAAGCAAATCCAGCTTCATCCACTGACTTTGCTTGTCAGAGAGCATTTGGGAGACCAGGCTGAGTCCAAGGGCAGAGTCAAATGTGTCATCACTTTGGAATCAAAAGATCTAAGTCCACCAGCCCACTCGGGGAATTCCACTGACCCTTATCTAGTGCCAATTTGGCTTGACTTTTCAGATTCTTGTGTATAGGGTAGCATGTAATAAACTTTTAGTGCTTTCAATTTAAATCCTGTTTCTGATTACTTGCGCCTGACACTGGGATGCTGCAACCAACATAAATACATGCAGGTTCCCAAACACTTGAATTCTGATCCCATGTCCACATGGACACTGCAATAGTCAGTAAGCCATAAGACACATTTCCAGTGCTGTCTTAACTTCAAATGGTCACTAAACAAAAGTTCATAAGCCGTGGACTACCTATATTCTCTTCTCCCAATCCAGCCTTCCATCATTCTTTCTATTACTGCATTTTTATATGGAAGATTTATAATTTAGGTATCATATTTAGTTCTGCCTTGTCCCATGTTTGCTCTTTTGTTAAGCTGTTGTCTTTTCATTCCTTTCTTCAATTTGACACTTGAAAAAGTTTTCATTCTCTTATCATTTATACATTGATGAATGTAATGTTCCTCTAGCTTTTCTTCATTTTGACATTCTTGCTCCTCCTCTTCTCCTCCTTTGCAGCAATTCAAGCAATACTGGTATTTTAATTTACTATAGTATGTTATTTTCTAGGATGTTATTCTTAGTATTAGAAAACAATACATCTGGAAATATGTTATTAAAAATATGAAAGAAGAGCTTCCATTATTCAATATTTTGTTGCATTCTCTTTTCAATCTGGCAAAAAGTAGGCACAGCTGGGAGGCTGTAGCTCTGCTTTTATAAACTAAAGTGCACAATTATATGATAATATAAGGCAGGAGTTTTTCTTTCCATAAAGCTACAAATATGCCCACATGAAGAGAAAGTTAAAACAGGAAACTGCTGTGTTTCCTTTTCAGACACAACTCAAAACCTCTGCGTTCAAAGAGCAAAGAATCTTCACTCTATATATCTCTGAACTGTATGGCTCCCTCTTGTGCTTATTTTATCATATTTCAATGTTCAAAAATCTGAGTGTTATACAATAAACATGTGTTCTGTTCACTTTGCTGTGTTTAATTTGTGCTCATAAAAGGGTAACGGTAGCAACATATATGCATTTAAAAATGGGGAAGGAATTATAGAAACATACAAATTGAGATAAACTGAAGAATCCTCCAGAAGTTAAGTTTCATACAAGTGCAACAACTATTTTTTCTGTTTTTCTTGAAATTTAAGTTTAAGATAGTTTTGCCAATTGCCTTATGTCTATTTTAGAAATTACATTACACTTCTGGCTCTTTGTTAATAGCAACAGCTATTTTTGAATATATACACTTGCACAAGAGATGGAGAAGAAATAGCATTCCTCAGTTTTCAAGTGCACTCAGAATAATTGCAATCTAAAAGTGCTTAGAAATAACATCTTAAAAGTTTATTCCTACTGCTTTCATTAAGACACTATATTATTGGTTAACAATCAAATGTGATTATAAACATAACTTAGAAAACTGTTTTATTGTTTGTAAACCACCAAGCAGAGTAGTGTGATAGAGAGAGCTAGACAAGAAGAACTAGATTTTAAATTCAACTATTGCATATTAGAAAAACATCACAGGAAAAAATCAGGTTTACATAAATCATAAAAATACATAGATCATAAAGATGTATATACCTATTTGGCAGTACATGATTAGTGCATTTTTGGAGTTTGTAAAAATTGTAAAGTTCAATGTAAATTTTTTTTTCATGTTTTCTGTACACCGCCCTGAGTCCCTCGGGAGAAGGGCGGTATATAAGTCTAAACAAACAAACAAACCTTGCTACCCTTTTAAAGCATTTCATGTTTCAATTAGTTACAATACTAGTATTAAAATAATAGACAACATTATATAGTGAATAATGAATATACACTATCCACTTATACTTCTAACAGCACTTTTATAAGCATGCCAGGATTATTATCTCTCATAGTGAAAGGCAGGAGAAGAGAAAGAATGACTTACTTGAGCCTATCCAAGTAAATGAACAACAAAGACAAAAATCAAAGCAGGAACTTTTTGATTTGTAGGCTTTTGATTACTAAAAGTGGTCTGGGCTCTAGTTAACTATACATCCTCTTCTAGAAAGTCATTCTAATCACCCACTATGTACCTATGTATCAGTTTTCCCTTTTCATTTAGGAATCACCATTCCATACTAATCATGTCACTTTATGTTTTAAAATACTGCTAAATATTTATTTCTCCAAACACCCTTCTCAGAATCAGCTACTTTCTCAGTTCTTACTACATTCTCTATTGTGCTATCCATTAGAGGGAATAATATGTAGCTGAATCCAACTCAGTCATGGTAAATCAATTTTAAAGTATAGTGACAAAGAGTCCACACAACAGTAATATAACAATAGTTCAAGCTGCTATACTACTAAGCTTGTGCTACATTACTACTACCAACTTAAAATAATTTTAGATAGAACATACATTTTAAAAAGTTCTTCTGAAAGAATATAGAAATTCTATTGGAAGTGGTCACCTTTTGAGAACCGACTGCAATGAAATTTCATTTTAATGTACATTTAAAACTGACAATAAAGTATTATTCTATTGTTCCTTCAAAATGCATCTTTCGTTTCGGAATGCTGGCATGTTAATGATCACACTTTTCTACTTTTAAATGTCAGCATTACACATAAGATATAATCTGGATATCATGTCACTTGGTGGCACACTTTATTAACTTTGCACTAGTATAGCATATGGCAGACAATTTTTTTAAAACCATCATTGAAAACAACATTAAAAGCCTTGTGTTGCCAGTTTTCTTTTTTTAAATGCTGGAGCTTATCTATGACATTGGCATCTCATTAATATAGCACCTTCTGTTCTAAAGGGAGGAAACTTGAATCTTTCAGCCTTCATCATTCTATCACAATCTCTTATAACTTGTCCATGCATGTTTTGAACAGCTCAACTAAAAAAATGCCACCTAGTACAACTTTAAAGCAACCTTAGACAAATAAACTAAAGACCAATTTCACATAAAAAGAGATGTTAAAATAAAACGTGTTATTTTTTTTATATTCTCTGAAAAAAACCTAACATAGCTTTAAAAGCAATCTGGGACTATTTTGTCTAACCTAATCTTCAAAATGTTTTTATGATAATACTAGCACTAGGTACAGCTTTTTCATTTTAAAATATTAAAAATGTTCAAAAATGTTGTAAATTGACATTACAATTCAATAAAGGCAGGCAAGAAGTAGAATATATTTCAACAGAGATTTTATTTCATTAAACAACATAGTTGAAAGATTTTACTATATGATATACCCATTTCTTTTTTTAAATAATATTTTTATTGGTTTTCAATTAGTTATACAATTTACAGAATGAGTAAAAAAATTGATTTCATTGATTTCATGATTGGAAGAAAAAAGCGGGGAAGAAAGGGGAATTAGCAATACGTACATTGCTTTCAAGTAATAGATTCTTGTACATCATATATATACAATATATATATTGTACATATATTTGACTTTATACTGTTCCATTTATTAACTGCAGTTTCAAGTTACTTCACAGTACTTTCTGGTTAGAGACCTTCCAATCTGGGATGTCTTGTTGAGAATTTACTGTTTCCGTAGCTTTACGAGACCGCAGTGTTCTTTTTATGTCAAAAATTTTGTATATCATTCTAGTTGTTATTTAAATACATTTCATCTTCTCCTTTTATTTCCTTCTTGTTCATTTAACTTATATTGTTTTCTTCCCTCCCCCTCCTTCTACTTCTTTTCCCTTTCCCTTATATCCTTCATTCCTAGCTTCCTTTCTATCTTTACTTGTTTCCTCTACTTTGCTTTTAAATAAATCCTTTGTTGTTTTCTTCCATTATCTTTCTTACGTATCCCTCCACTCTTTCTTTCCTTCCATCTTTGATCTAGCTTTCTAACTCTTACCCTCCCTACTTCTATCTTCCACTTTCTCTCTGTTCATTCTTTCTTCTACTTTCTTCCCTTTCTTAACCTTTCCTATTCTCCTTCCTTAACCTTCCTTGAACCCTTCTTTTGTACCTCACTCTTTTTGACTGATCTTTTCCTGACCACTCAGTTTAATCTCTGTTTCTACTTCAGTCTAATTTGTGGCTCGTTTTTTGTCCTCCTATGTCTAAATTTCCTTCTACTTCCTTTTCTTTCTGCAACTACCTTTGTCATTCCTCTTGTTCTTTTGTAGCCTCGCCTTGTTAGGACTTTGTTTCTAACTAGCATTGACTAGTTAGAAACATTTCATTCTTGTTTTAGATTTCCTTCTTCCCCCTACCTACTTCCACCCTTCTTTCCTTCTCTACATCCCCTCTTCCACCTTCTACATTCTACTCTCGTTCCTTCTCTCATTCTTTCTTTCCTTCCATCTCTCCTTTTCTTTCCTTCTCTACATCTTTCTTTCGTTCTTTTCTTCTATCTTCCTTCTTTGTCCACTTTGTTCTTTTCGTCCCTCGATACATATAGGTGTATTTTGAATTCTTAGTATTTTTGGAGTTGTATTCATCTATCGATCACTTAATAAATCTTTCATTTCTACTTCTTTGTTTGTTTTCTAACCATTTATAGAATCTTGTCCACGTCTGACAGTAATCTGTTTCTTCTTTGTTCTTTAGCCTCATTATAAGACTGTCTAATTCTGCACAATTTAATTATTTTTCTTATAATTTCTTGTTCCTGTGATAGATGTTCATTTTCCCAATTCTGAGCAAATGTTAGTCTGACCACCATCAGCATATGCAGGGTTAGGTATATATCTTGTTTGTTTACATTCTCTTTAATTATAACCAGCAGGAAACTTTCTGGTTTGATTTCTATTTCTGTGCCCAATATTTCTTTTAACCATTTTTTGTCCAGTATTTTTTTTGCATGATAGCATGTCCACCACATCGCATTAAAGTCACCCATGATGCAAATGTTGTGCTAATTTAGATCAGCAATTTTTTAATGTGGTTTTTGGTAAAACTTTTATTGTTTTTTATTAGGTGCATATATGGCTACCAGCAGAGGTTTTTTTTGAATAGGTTGGCCTCAGCCATCAATATTCTTCCTTCGTCATCGTTATAAATTTGTTCGGGTCTTAGTATTTCTTTTAAATACATTACAATTCCTCTTGTTTTTAGCAGATGATGCAGAGTAGAATAACTTCCCCAATTTTGGGTATTCCAATAGTTTATAATGGTTTTTGGTTATGTGAGTTTCTTGCAATGAGATTATGTTCATATTTAATTTTTGTAGTTAGTTAAAGATTTTCTTTCCTTTTTGGGGAGAGTTCAATCTGTTTATGGTTATCGATATGCTTCTTATTTCATTTTCCATTGCCGTTGCCTTGTCTTGCCCGCATTGTTCTTGCAATCATTTGTTCTCTGTGGTCATCTTTGGGTACTTGTAGTTTCTCTCCTTGTTCATTTTTTTGGGGAATTTCCTTTTTAGTTCCTTCTTTACGTTGAACTCATGTATCTTCTTCTACCAATAGTGTTCTATATCACTCATCAAAGTCCTTTCTTTTCCAAACAGTGTTTAAATAATACCTTGTATTATTCCAGTTAATTAGGATACCTTCCGGATTAAGCCATCTAAATGTGATGCCCTTATCAATTAGTTTCCTCATCAAGAAGTGGAATTGTTTCCTACTGTCTCGTATCCTTTTTGGTGCTTGTTTGAGTACATCTATCATTCTTCCTTTGAAGACTAGGAGTTGGTCTCTAATACATTTTAGTATTTTGTCTCTAGTAGTTTTTTTTGTAAATTTAACGTGGACCTCCCAAGGTATTTTGTTTCTTTTAGCATAATCTGAATTAAGTCTATAAACCTCATCTGTTTTCTCTCTGATGTCATTTGGTTCAATGTCCAGATTCTCTGCCAATATGCTTATCATTTTTTCCCTTATATCTTCTTCCCTTTCCTCTTCTAAGTTTTGAAATCTGAGATAGAAATTTGCTTTGTCATCACCACCGCCCCTTCCCGTTCCTGATTGGCTGCCTCTAATTTAGAGTTGTCTTCCATTTTTTTTCATAATCTTCACTTCTTTTCACTAGTGTTTTAATTTGTTGTTCATTTTTTGCAATCATTTGAAGTTGGAGCGATTTCCTCTAGTTGTAGGCTCAGTTTTTCTTAATCTAATTTTGACTCCGCAAATCTCTCTTATTTTTTTGTTATTTTTGTTAGTTTCATTAGATAGGACAATTTGTACTTGTATAGATTTTTGTGAGGGTTTTGCTTTCTCTTTTTCTTTAAGCAACATGCTTAAATGCTTAAATATGTGCTTAAATGCTTAAATATGATGGTGTTGATATGGATTGTGTTGGCAGTTTCTTTTTCACGTATCTTCTCATTGTTTCTCTTTGATCTCTTTTATGTTCAATTGATCAGATTGTGTGTGAATGAATAGTGGCTAGGTATATTGATTTTTAAAGGATTTTTCCTCTTGTAGTATCTTCCTTCGTCACTAGATGTCCTCTCCTACTCAGTCTGGGTTAGTTATTATTTCCCTTTAAGCTTTCCACTTCGATCTTGGAAACTTTGTCTTTATTATTATTATTCTACTAGCTGACCCGGCCACGCGTTTCTGTGGCTCAGGTTGTGTCTTTTGGAAGTGCCTGGACCGGAGATGGCATCTCTCTCCAAATCCAGGCACTCTCTCTCTC
>JANHFO010005285.1:1222-18161 GCA_032468095.1 Pareas carinatus
CTCTCCCTCTCCCTCTCCCTCTCCCTCTCCCTCTCCCTCTCCCTCTCTCTCTCTCTCTCCCTCTCTCCCTCCCTCGCTCGCTGGCTCGCTCTCCTTTCTGTCTCGCTCTTGCTCGCTCTTGCTCTCGGTTTTTCTTTTCCAGGTAGACCCGAGCCTTTTGTTATTTTTGTAACTGGTCTTATTCTAAAATGTCTTTTATGCACGGCGTATTGAACCTAGACAATTAAGATGCTATTATTGATCCCCGCTTCCTTTTCACTCAGAATTGTCAAACGGTGCAATCAAAAAAAAAAAAAGCAAAACTAAACAAAAGCGCAACGACGAATCTTTGTAATTTCTAGCTAGGTAACTCTCTGAATAGATTTGATAGCGACCAATTTGCCCTCTTCTTATCAATGCTAAGCAGAAATAACAATTATTAAGACTTCTTCACGTGGCCTGAAAAGTTTCTTGCCAAGCGCTCTGCTGCCTTGATCTGCAGCTCAGCCGCGGGAAAGGTTAGCCAATTTTCCTCTGGGACTAAGCGAGGGGGCGCTTGGCATGTATTCCCGGCCAAACCTCTAGAAAAGATGAAAAAGCGTCAATGAAGTTCACGCCTGATTTTGACTTTCTAGGAATCCCTTTCTTCCTAATGAAAGATGAGATGCTAAAGAGGAGGGGGGAGGAAAAAAGAGAGGAAGCCTCTATCTTTTTGTTTTTGCTGCTGCTGCTGTTTCTTTTCTGCTCTTTTCTCTCCTCTGTCCTCCAGATTTTCCCCTTCTCCACTGAAAGAGTTATTTGGAATCAATTGTGTGGACAAGGACACCTGCTGCAGTACATTTGCGCTTCAACTGATGTATGATACTATTTGTCACTGGCAAATATGCAATCATTTTGTCCCTGATTGCTATGAATCACAGGTGTTACTCTGAGGATGTAATCTTCAGCATTCTGCTTTCTCAGAAGTAAATCTATCTGCACTGAATGGATTTATTTGTTGGTAAGATTTACAGCCGGTTTGTAAATTGTCTTTACAAGGCAACGAAATTCAGATTTGAGGGCCATTCCCATCCATAATGCTCAGTCTTCTCATTTCCACTGGCCACTGATTTCAGTGAACGCTCCTTCCAGAAACGAGGGACCGTTTAGCTCAGGGTGGCTGCAGGTGGAACCCAACAGGTTTGAAGGGGACTCTCTTTCGCAGGAAACAGGGCTTTTAAAACCAAGGCTGCGTCAGAAGACAAGCACCTCCACCCTCCTCTAATCCATTTCAACTCCCACCGCCCGCTAGTCGTTTTCTTCACTTCAAAGAAAGCGCCCCCTCGCCTAATCTCCAAATCTCTCCTTGCGAAATTCTATCAACTCTGCAGTTGCACCTTCAGGTTCCCCAGATATCCCTCTGCCAGGTGAGGTCAGGGAAGCTGATCCCTCCCCCCCTCCCCAGATAGCCCAAATCCCAACTAAGAATAAGAGGGAGGTAGAAAAAAGAGAGCAGGCACAAGTAAGGGCTGGTTCTTTAAGGATGCCACTTCTCACCCTCCCCTTCTGTGGCAGGTGTGGTACTCCTAACCCCGTCCTTTTGTTTAACGATTTTATGAGGAAAAGAAGACAGTTGTGGATAAACAGGTTTGACAGGGACTCTCTTGCGTTCACTCTCTCTCTCTCTCTCTCCTGCCCATTTAGTTAATATCTTCTTTCACTCTCTCACCTCCCTTCCTCCCCCTCCCCATCTTTTGACATCAAAGTCAGAAATCTGTTCATTTCAGTGTCATAGCATATGAGTATATGGACACACCGAGAGGCATCTGCGCGCACACAAATAGCTGTACACCTGCAAACGAAGAATCCTATTGGAAGATGGAACTCGGGAAGGAATGAAAATCTGGTGGGTGGAAAGGAAGCTGATGGGGTGGACACTAAAAATATTGAAGCTTCTTCCATATAATGCCAGACTTCTGTTTTGTTTTGTTTTAAAAAAACCAACCACAAAGAAAGTAATTCATCTGTACATTTCTAGCACCTTAAAAGTGCCGGCTTCCTAAGCATAGATTTTTGATGCCGCCCTCCATCAATTCAACAAAGTCGTCTGGACCGTCTATCTTTTGTTGTTAAACAAGCAAAAAATTCCGTTATAGAAACCTTGCGAGCACTTTAGTGAAATTAACCGCATCTCACAAAAACAACACTTCCTGGCAAAATGGCCTTGACTCGGCATCGCAAGTTATCTGTGAAGGCAACCATTACTCAGAAGAGTGCTGAGAATCGGGTGCCTGTTCATAATTCCCCGGGAAGATGGATCTAAGCAAAGTTGCCTGCTTTTTCTCCAGCAGAAAACCGCTTTGCAAAGGAGCGGAAGCGCCTTCCTTTCCCCTGTCTCTTTGGCGGGACGCTCCCTCCATCAAATCGCAGCAAAGGCTAGGTAAAAGGAGCGCTGCCTCGCGGGTCGTTAAACGAGCGCAGAACTAACGGGCCAGATTGAAGAAAAGCTCCCGTCGGTAGCAGTGACGACCAAACGGACGGTCCCGCGAGGAAGCGAAAACCCCTGCCCGCTTGGCCCAGGAGGATCGGGCCACCCGTCGAGTGGGCCGGGAGAAACGCCGAGGCGCCGCCGAACCGGAGGCAGAGAGAAGCGAAGACCGAGCGGCTCCTGGGAAGAGGGGCGGGCAGGTGGGGGGGTGTCTCCCCTCGGGGCTTTACGGGGCGCCCTCTCCGCTGCCCCGCCCTTCGGACCCTCCATCCCCGATCTCCGGAGTGAAGAAGCCCGCGGACGGCCGTCAGCCGCCTCTCCCGAGGCTCGCCTTAAACCTAATCTCGGTAGATGTTAAAGGACACTGAGCTATGAACGTTATCACGGGTCCTGACAGCTCCTGTCAACTGGGGTTAAATCAGGCAGCCCGCCCGCCAGCCCAGCCCGCCCGCTTCCTCCGTCTTCCCTGGCCGCGCGTCAGGGTCGGAGAGTGCCACCATCCCGGCTCGGTGCTTCCTCCGGCCTCGTCCCTTCTCCGCAGAGGTCGAGGAGATCTTAATTGCGCCCATTTGTAAACTGCCTGCTGCTGCTGCTGCTGCTTCCTTTTCTTTTTCTTTTTTTTGTCATGCTAAACAAGCGTGGTCCAGCCATCCTAACCTCGCTTTTCGAAGCCCTCCCTCTCCGCTTCTTTTGTTTACCTTCGCCCGATCCCTCAGTTATTTATCTGCCTATTCTTTCTGCTGCTTACCCTGCCATTCAGGGTTCCGTGTATGTTAATTGTGTTGTGCCGTTTAATTCTAACAGCGGTCTCAAAAGGGCACTTAATGAGAAAAACATCTACAACACGGATCACCCTCGCTATTCAACTCAGCCAGATGGACAACCGCGACCCTCTCTTCCCTCTTCCTCCCCCTTTCCCCCTTTTAATGAAAACCCCTTTTCGATAATAAAAGGAGAGAGACCTGATGAATAGGAGCGCCAAACGCCGCTAATTGTTTGGGACAAGATGCTAATCTGTCCAGCTCCAGCTTTCTTCTGAATCTGTCAGAGATTCTCCCTCCTGTTTGGGATTTGGGGGAAACCTCAGCTGAAACAGGGGGAACGTGGGGGCAAGTCGGACGCTGCTGCAAAGCAGGATTATCACTTGATCTTGGAGACAAGACGAAAAGAAGACTTTGCAAAAGGGCAAGGAAACTCATTAAGCTGAGCGTCCCCAGGGTCTCAACCAGCTTTCCCGTTATGGGAGTTTCCGAATGAGTTGGGATATAGTTCCCATTATCCATGGCTGCAATGGCTGTCAGACAACCAAGTTCCAACAGGCAGTTATTGGATTAGGGATAGTTAGTCCACTTTGAGTAGAAACTGTGACTGAGAGAAATTAAGGCTGCAAACTCAAGCAGAATAACTAAAGCACAAAAATCCTGCTGTTTCCCTGGTATATACTTCCAATTAAACAAAATTGCCTATGATCTTTCTTGGAAGCCCTTAAGCATGCGTCTAATCCTGAGAGATGTGACATCAAAAGGGTATTTTGCACAGCCACAGAAGTGCTCCTATCCAGCAGAGCTGTAGCTAAAGTGACCCTTACCAGGCCACCAAATTCACTTCTCACTTCCAATGTCTACCTTACAAGAAAGCTTTAACTTTTCTCACATTGGCAACTGTTGCAATTGGTGGACAAATAAAAGTGTCCACAAATATGATGGTGGCAGCACCTGGCTAGCAGGTAAGAACTAGAAAGCTAATCAGGAACCATTGAGTTAATTCTTGGAAAGGGGACCACAAGGAATTTTAGTGCTCCAGGCCAGAATGAGAGGTTAGAAAATCATCCCAGAAAAAGGCCACATAAAACTATTGCCATAAGTTGCCATGAAAACTACTGTACATGGATGGATTCATGAAATCACTAGGAATCAAGCTTGACTCAGGAATATTGCTTCCTTTATCTTTAGAAACATGCATTATTTTACTTTCTGGTGTGCTGGAAATATTTCAAGAACATAATCTATCTGTAGGCAGAGGGATAGAAACGAATGAATCTTGAACCATAGCAAATGCCTTTCTACTCCCCTTTCTCACTCTGCTTAATCATCAGTCTTGTACACGGATACCTAAGGGTAAGTCTCACTGAACTTAATGGACTTACCTCTGAGTAGAGACAACTCTCATGCTTTAAAAGGAGGTTCTCGTAAATCAGTTTTACTGGGACTGACGCGATTCCAGTACAAAAAAATGTGCTATAGTTTTGAGCAAACTTACTTTAGAATAAAATCTGCTGCACACCATAGGATGGGTGTGGGGGGAAATTGTGAATATACTTAAGACATTTAGGGTTCCCAAGGCACAAATCTACACACATTTACTCAGAAATATGTCCCATTTTCTCCTAAGGAACGTGTTTTAGTGCAAGCCCCGTATGACAGATCACAAAACGTGGAGATGCAGGACTCATCTTACATTTCCTGGATAATGCAATATTGAAAATATATACAAGGACTGAAATAGAGAATTGCACTTTAGCTAGTCATACCTTCTGGCTAATCCTCTATTTCCCCCTCCTGTAATATAGGAAGATATGGTTAACAAGAATGAAGTTAACTGTAGAAATTAATGACTACAAATGTGTATGTATGTATTCATACAAATATATGTGCATGCATGCACAGCACATGTGCCACAGGAAACAGTTAACAGGGTGAGCAGAATTCACCCAGAAGTTCTCCATCATTGACATCGATTCAGGCGCCAGCCCGTTCAATACAGTATAAGTGAGCAGAAGAACTGTCCAAGGTATTATGCCCAGATTTAAAAACTCTCCAATCTTGCTTTAGATCTTGATGTTCCCTTGCTTTCATAAAGAGCTACTGTTATGCAAGACCTAGAACCCAAGACCTTGGGCAAGTCAAAGGAAACCTTGAGTTTTCAACTTCCCTGCAGTCCAAGAAGCTTTTATGTGAAAGTTCATAAGAACTGGAATGGGATTCACACAACATAGTTGACCAGTTGCAGGACAGATTGTCTTTATTCAAAATGCCTTTTTGTTCAACAAATGAACAGAACTGAGAGGTAAAATCCTTTTGGATACATTGTCTCTCCAATACACTTTAAACCATATTTAGTTTATTACCATGTTATTCTTTTAAAAATTCTTTTTATTCTCTTTTTATTTAAAAAAAACTACAGTCTGATGTCTTAGCTGACATTCTGTCTAAAGTAAACTTAGGCCTACTTGCACTTATTCACACAAATTGAAGGACTATCTGTTTAAAATTAAACAAATACTATCATATCATGTTTGAAATATAAAACTTTTAACCCCCCTTTAATAACTCTAAAGAGCTGTCCTGTTATTTTAATCTTTCTGACATGAAAAGCAATATTATCTATTAGTGCTGGATGATAAAATATAGATATATAGAATATATATATAACACAGCTAAGTCTTGATTTTAATGTGCAAAGGAAAAAAGGTAGGGTATCATTAGGTTAGAGTACTTCTGGAGTTTGAAGAATTAAAGTCTGAATAACATTCAATCATACAAACTCATTAACATTAATAAATAAATAAAAATCAAAAGGATCGTTGTTGATCTTTAGCCAAAAGGGCAGTTAAAAGTTTGACACATTTACAAGTCGTCCAAGTTTTTTTGGGCAAATCTGAGCCCCAAGTGCAGAAAGCAAGGAAAGAAAGTTTTCGGTAAGACTGAGTTTTTTTGGATTTTTAGATTCTAAGGTTTTGGTGTCCCCCACCACCCCAAGAGTCTCAGAGTCTTTGCCCAGGCGGAAGAGATTCCCCTGGGCATCTTTCCACGCTCAAGTGGCTTCCGGTTAGGCGGATTGTTTGTTTCTGGAGTACGGTATGGTACATGCACAACGATCGACTTCCGATTTCTTCCTCCGACCAGTCTCGCTGGCCCCATACTGATTCCAGTCGCCTGCAATGTGTGGGACTGTCAGTGGGAGTTTGGTTTGTGTGTTACATGGCTGTAGCGTGCGCTGAAGAATAGGGGTCTATTCCAGTCTTGGTCATGCCCGGGAATAATATGTAGGCAACAGGAGGCTGCAAACTGGACGCAGACCAAGCCGTACAGTTACAAGGCACCACGTAGCCCGGGTTGGTTGGCGACGGGTGAGTGTGAGTGTGCTGGCTCGGGCAACTCAAGGTGCCGAAAGCCCCATTCTGGTATCCCAAAGTTGAGGCGTAGGGCAGAGTGCTGGTAGCTAAGGTGTGGGGCATCTCGGTCATCTTCTGGATGGCGCTGGAGCTGAACTGGCTGGGGTCAAGTAAAGAGTAAGGTGCGGAGGTGGGGGGCAGGAAGGCCCTCGCCTTCTCCGGGGAGCCGAGCAGAGAGTCTGTGGCTGCCACGGGGAGCCCTGCCGCCTTGAGGGGGTCGGTATCCCCGAGGTAAGGCAAAGGGAAGACATACCTGTCCTTCTTGAGCAAGTTCTTAGGCTTGCGGCGGGGCCGGTACTTGTAGTCGGGATGCTCCTTCATGTGCTGGGCGCGCAGCCTCTTGGCTTCGTCTATGTAAGGGCGTTTCTCGGCCTCAGACAGCAGCTTCCACTCGGCCCCGAGGCGCTTACTAATCTCCGAATTGTGCATTTTAGGGTTTTCCTGGGCCATCTTCCGACGCTGTCCCCTGGACCAAACCATGAAGGCGTTCATGGGGCGCTTGATGTGATCCGAAGGCTTGGACATGGTGCTGCGAGGACCGTCTGGCGCCTCCAGGAGCAGCCGCCGCCCGCCCGTACGCCGTCCGCTCGCCGGCTCCGCTTCCCCGCCCGCCTTCCAGCCAAGGCCGCCGCCGCCGCCGCCGCCTCCCTCTCAGCTGATCATACCAGTTCTCCCAGCAGTCCAGTCCGCGCCGAGGTGCCCCGAGGGACGGCGAGCCTAAGACGGAGGCGTACAGCAGCTGAGTCGCCGGGCCTCGCCCGCAGCGACGCGCTCTCCCGAGGCTCGTCGGGGATCCCGTCGAAGTTGCAGGCGCTCAGGTGCCGCGACGGCTGGGCGCGGAAGGCGACGGCGAGAAGACGAGCGGAGGTGCGCGAGCTGGAACCCGAAAACCGAAGCTCCGGAGGCGAGCCTGCTTCGGACGGCGCGCAAGCTGACCGAGCCGCGGCTGGACGTCCACTCTCCCAACTCGGCCGCCCAATCAGCGGCCGGCGAGCGGGAGCCGGAGGGCGAGAATACCTTCGGAAAGGCGAGGAGAGAAAAAGAGGCGGGGGAGGGAGAGAATCGGGGGGCGAAGGGAGAAGAAATCACTAAAGACTCGGGATTAAAGGAGCCGCTTTTGTTCGACGGCGCACTAATAGCGGCAGCCAATAAAACGCCTCACGCCCCCTCGTTTGGGGGCGGAGTAGGAGGGGAGAAACGCCGGGGCTGTGGGCGGAGGGAGAGGAACAGGGCTGGGTTCTAATCCTCTCCTTTCTTGTGGGGGGGGAAGAGAGAGAGCAAGCAAGCAGGTCACTTTATCAATGGGGGCAGCGCGCGAGTCAAGGGCAAAGGCGCACCAGTTTTCCTTTTCGTTCGCCTTTTTCCTCCCCGGATCCAGCAGGGCTGGAAGCTGCGGGGGGGGGGCGGAGGGGCTGAGGGCCTGTCAACTTACCGACAACAGGAAGCACGCGGGGCGTCGGAAGTGAGAGCGAACCAGGAGGAGCGAGCAGCGCCCTCGCTCTCCCTCCCTCCCTCCCTCTCGCGGAGCCCCCTAGATAGAGCTCGGGACGGACGGCACCTGGGCAGGTTATAGACCGGGGTGGGCTGGGCTGGAAGCGAACGCGGCAGCTCTTCCGTCGGAGGGCTCTGACCACCGGCGAGAGGAGAGGAGAGAATCGAGGCTGTATTCCCCTCCCGCTCCCGCTCCCTCCGAAGAATTTACTACAAAGGAGGGAGCCCCCAAAAAATCCAGGCCCGCTCAATCGGACGCTGCGAAGATGCTTCTGTGACGGGCGTCTCTAAGTTGCCCCATTTTTTAAAAAAAGGCTAGCATTTTTCGGTCCTGGGGGTTTTATTGTTATTTTCAGGCTATTAAAGATCGGCTTCGAAGAAAACGAAATACCCCTAGGAGCCCTTTCTCCCTTCCACGCCTGTTTTCTTTGAATAATTGCTGCCTGACGCAAAACGCCCTTGGGCTTGGGGAAAATATTTATTAAATGGAAACCATTTCCCTCGAATCCCCGAAGAGGCCGGTTTCTTTTAAGGGCGGATTGGCTTTGTGCACCTGCCTAGTTTTAAACTGGTCCAACAGCAGCCTTTTCTCCTGGTTTTTTTTTTTGCGCTTAAAGGGAATTATTTCCAATAATTCATCAGAACACAGACTCCAGTTGGCTGTCTCGTGGTGTGTGTGCGTGTGTTACAGACAGGCTTTGTATTCCCCCCCTCAAAAAAAAAGATGGGTTGAAAAAGGGGCGACTTCCTATCCTCTCTCGCAAGGCGACGCTGCATTTCCCAATTAAAAGAGAAGAGAGATGGGGCAGGGATTTGATGAACTGAGCCGTCTCTGCATTCCTTTATTTCGATTTAAGTTTTGGAGCTTATAACATGCGCAACACAGACTCTGCATACTCAGTGTCCATATAGCTCCTACCTTATATTATAACCTTATGATTAGAGTAGCAGGTAAGAAAAGAGAAAGCGGTTCTGTTTTGCTCTCCTTCCGATTATCAGCGGAGAAGGAACCAAAGGCGCTTCCGCCGACCTTCCCCAGATCTCCGACCCCTGGATTTGGCTGGACTTGGACCCTCTGAAGAAAAGCTGAGCTTTTTCTTCTGAGTCGCCCTCCAGATCGGCGCCCACAGGCGCCGCCTGCCGAAACAGCTGCTTCCCCAACTCCTTTCGGGAACCCCCCACCTCATCCTCTTTGAAGTTCTGGTCTTAAGACAACCCAAATTTCCGTTTAGGGGGCTGGCAAATATGAGCTGCGGGTCGTTGTCGGCGCTTGGCAGCCGAGAATAGATTGATTGGAAAGCCTTGCAAGCCGCTAGTCATTTTTCAGCCAGATGCATTTTCCCTCTCTGCCCGGGGCGCTCAGGACTTGCTCCCCAAGGTATATTTAGAGGTTACATACGTGCGCCAGACAAATGCCTGGTTCGTGCATATGAAAAAAGACGTCGTGCTCTGCAAGGTGTGCTGGCATGCATGGGGTGGTGTGTGCGCTTCGATTCTTCTTCATTTCGGCTGTGTTTCCTACCCTTCACACCCAAGTGGGTGGAGTGGAGGTAGTATTCCGACCCCAAACATCTCCACTGGCTTGACTCCAAGGACAGCTGGCGATTGTGTACCTGGGCGTCCCTGGAACTGAGTTCTCTTTACAATTTAGCAATGTAAAGGTGACTTTCGTTTCGCTTATATGCCTGGTTTCAGTGGCTGTAAGTAACCTCGTTTTTTTTTTTAAGAAAATGTTAGTGAGAACCTGACTTGAAATTCTTGACTCCAAACCGGAAAAGCTTCGCCTTGTCTCCCTGTAGCGATACACGCCCATACATACATTTCCCAAACCCACCATAAAGCTCCCGCCCCGCGCCTGAAGAATACCACAAAAGGTCTGTAGAAGACGCGTTTTTTCTTGCCCGGTGCGCTCTCGTCCTTCTTCAGAGGCGCCCGGAGCTACAGCGCGCAAAGCCTCTGTGCTTATGGAACAGGGTTGAAGGCAAAACCTCGCCCAGCAGCCCCAGTCAGACCCTTTTCTCCAAAAGGAAGTCTAATCGTTGGAAAAAATCCGAGTTTGCGGTCAAAAGGGTCCGATTTTAAATCGATCTAACCCAACTTGTATGCGCGCGCGCACACACACCTTCATCAGTCATCAGACGCGCGCGCGTTTTCTTGACCGACTTAAGCTCCCGGTTTGGGAGATTATCCATAGAGGTCTCCGAAATTCATTTTCAGAGTTTTCACTAGAGCTGACATTGTAAAATGCCCGAATAAAGACGAAATACACGATGCTATACTAACCTAACATGGGACGTGTGTGTGTGTGTGAGAGAGAGAGAGCGAGAGCGAGAGAGCGAGAGAGAGAGCGAGAGCGAGAGAGAGAGTGTGTAAAACATGAACTAGATTGGGAAAAGAACCGCCGCTTTCCTGAAGAGTTTTGGGATTCCAATTCGCAGCAGGCCTGGAGCGGCGGCGGGGGGGGGGGGCAGAACGCGCAAAGAAGCGCTCACCTGTTTCGACGCAACAAGAGACGGACACGCGTCTTTTTTTTTTTGCCTTGCCTTAAACCACTGGAGCAACATTTTCAGTGCGGTGTGTGTGGGGGGGGGAGCGTTTGAGAGATTCCGAGCTGTTGTCAAAAGAGAAAATTTCAAAAAGAGGAGCTCGGAAAGCTTTAGTGGCCCGGTTACACCGTCCGACAAGAAAGCTTGGTTTGTCTTCCATTCCGAAAACCCCTCCGCGCCCATCCCGCCAAGGCACCAAGTACTGCCGGGGATCGGAAACCGGGAGTCTTTCTCCTCTGCAGTTTAAGAATCTCGACGAGCGGAGACATCCGAGAGCAGCCCTACTTTGGCTGCCAGCCGCCTCGGGTTTCAGGCATCGGGCCGATGCTGACGGACTCCCAGGGCCAAACCAAATCAAATCTCTCGCTCTGCCTTAATCGGTAGAAGAGGCAATAAACTCCCAAGGCTCACTGTGGAAGAAACCCAAGGCCGCCTTTTGCAAATAGAAATGAAAACGATCCGCCCGATTCGTGGCAAGAGGAAGGGGTTCAATTACCGGCCACGGGGGCTATGTTGGGATTATCAGACTTCTTGGCGCCCCCCTCCCTCCCCCTCTCCCGGCCTCCCAAGGTGTGTTGCCCCTTCCCCTTCCAAATCTTCAAGCCCCTTCGGGATCTCTCCTGCCCCTGAGGCTCAGGGGCTGAGGCTGCGCTCGTTTTTCAGGGACCCCTCTCTCTGGTTCTTGCAGTTCGGGACTTCTAAAAGATCAGGTTGGGCGCTGTGGAAATCGGTTCTAACTTTGGGGGCGAGAGGCTGGAGCAAGAGCATTCTTCATTGCCAAAGACGCAGCTCCCCTTTTGCCAGACCTCGGTCTTTTCGGTGCTTCCCATCCACTAAAGTACCTCCTCATAAAAATGCTAACCATTGCTATCGGCAGGAGGGAGCTTCCAGTTGGGACCGCAAATGCAGCTGGGGCCATTTCGCCCCTGGACAAGAAAAGTCCGACTGTTTAAGCGCCGTCTGGATAGCGCGGGGCGTCCAGGTCGACCAATCGTTTGAGAAAGAAAGCTGCGCGTGGCAAGTATTTCTTTCGGCCACGGAAGCGAAGACTTCAGATGGCTCCATCCAAGCTTGGACTATCGGCGGAGCGAGGTGACTCTGGCAATAACTTCTGGGCAGACGAAGGAATTAAACCTTCAAGTCCCAGGGACACATGCTCGCCACGTACAGCCCTCCCCTCTCTTTCACACAAGCTCTTCAGAGGTGACAAATCACACTTCTGGCTTTGGGACACCTATACCTGCTGCCAGACCGGAGAGGATGTGGATGTGGGATGCGGGCTCAGGGTGTGGGTTAAAATCTTTCAAATTATGGTCCTAAGTGATGGCAAGATTCCTTTAAAGGCGCTCCCAAATATCTTTCAATGAGGAAATGCCAGCATGAAATAAGTGCTAGAAAGAAGAGAGAGCACAAACACGCCTGGCATCTTAAGCAGTAGGGCTAAATAAATACGAGGATGATTCATTGTTGGAGTCTTCCTTGGAAAACAGCCAACAAGATGGTTAAAACTCTGGCCAGCCAACTGGTCAAATGTCAATCCGACTTCTTAACATTTGATTCCAAGCTCACCACTACCACCACCCTGACAAAGATTAGGACAGGAACAACCCAAAAGAGTTGGCAGCAAAATGAAATGCCATGAAAACGAGCAGCCAATTTCTTCTCTGTCCTCAGGTATCTCAGTATGCTGGGACAGATTGGTTTTTCTCCCAGACTGATTTAATTACTTGAAGTTGACTTTTCAGAACAGGGACACAAGTGCCTGAAAGCTGCTGGTACTGAAAGATGAGCGACTTTGTTGCAATGCTGGGACTGAATGGGATTCAGTAAAAATCTAAACATGTGCTATAATATTGCATTGAAGGCCCCAAACAAGGAAGTTCATGCATTTTCAAGGTAACTTGATTGTTTCAATATCACCCTCCTTTCCAAAATGCTGCATCAGTAACCCTGTAAATCTGAGAGTTGTTGAAGAATTTTTTTAAAGAAACACTGTGTACAAGTAGCATTATACCTCTCTCCCTCCATTCCATCCATCCATCCATCCATCCATCCAAACAGATAAAAAAGGATGATGCAGGGATAAAAGAACCAGAAAATGTAAACTTTTGTCTTAACTGAAATAAGAAAAAGCAGCACTCAGAAACTACTGGAAAGTCATTTTAAAGATTACAATGTTAGATCTTATTAGCATAAATTAAAAAATAAAGGAGCTTCTAAAGAAGACATATTCAACCCATAGGCCCAAGAGCTGGTTGCAGCCAAGTCAAAAGATTGGACATCTATATTCTAAAGGAAAAGGCCACGTAGGTTTATGTACAGTATCTCTGTCTGTTTGTCTGTCTGTCTTTCCCTCATTTCTCAAAGAAACTCACAAGCAAATCCATAGACAGTGTGGCATTCTGTTCTTCCACTAATTGTATTGGACCTGTTTGTGACCTGTATGCCACTTGGAGTCATCATGAATAAGGCAGCCTATAAATGTGATTGACTGAGAAATAAATAAGTAAATAAATAAATAAGCTTTTGTAACGTTCTTTCTAGGCTGTCTGCTCTTTTAGCTTTTTATTTACTCCCTCATTCAGGATCAGTACATGCAAAATGAACACTTATCATTGGAAGGCCACAGATAAAGTTTCAAAATTAAATCTTGTGAAGCTAACTTGGTCTTCAGTTTGATCCACTTTCTTGACATTCACAAACATGCATTCAACTAACAGATACAAATAGCATTGGACATTAATAATATTTATACTGGAGTTAGCACCAATAATTAACTCAATAACATTTTTCTTACAAAGCAGGCCTAGAATTGTACCATATGATTTCCAATAATCCATAATTCCAAAGCAAGGCATTTTAATATATTCAAATATTTTAAACTACTGCAGCTTTCCTGCAAAAATCTAAGCAGGGGGTTGTGCATCCATTCTTGCTCTGTTTGACCTCTGTGTGACTTTTAGTATCATTAACCATACTATCCTTTTAGATCAGAAAAGAGAACTGGGTTTGATGGGATGATGTTGTGCTTATTTGCCTGACATTTTAATAATACGTCAATGTGGATTTTTTAACCAATAATTAAAGAAGCCAAGTCTACAATTTTCCAGAGACTTGGTCCCATTAAACTGAGCTAAGTTTAATTTCAGTAATGTACAAGGTTCTACTAGAAAAACAAAATTTAATTTATTTAGAAATAACCTGTGAACTTTCTTATTTCTAAATAAATTATGTCCTGTTAATATTATATTTGTTAGTAGTTTTTTGCTGTCACTAATCATGAAATCTTGACATCACAAATAAATTATAGATGATAGTTTGGAACCATAAAAAATATAGTAGGCACCTAAATTTCCTATGAAAAATTTAAATAACTTCACTGTAATTCTGCTTCTAACACATTGTATTTTTCCAGTAGTTTTCTAGTTACAATATTTTGATTCTTGGAAACTTGGATTCTGTTAGGAATGTCATAGGAATCTATGCCGATTATATTTCCTACTTCTCCACCCTGAGCTTTCAATATATATATATAAATTTATATAATTATATGAAATTATATTAAATATATATATGATGATTTGTCAATTTTTAAAATAAGAGATATTTAGAGAAATATCTAATGCAAGAAGTAGAATGAGCTTCAAACGTATCAAGTTTTTGAGATGATCAGCAACCTAATTAACTGAGATCTTAAATCTGTCCATTGTAAGTTGTCTGAAATAAAAGGAATAATTTAAAGTTTAGAGTTAGAGCAGAATCCTGATAGGTAACCTTTGTGAAATAAAACAAAATTAAATTATTTAATCACTGATCAGCCTTGCTCTACTTTAGAAGAATATTTTAATTACATAAAGGAAATATAATAAATCCGATATTATATCCACAAGAAAACCAGCCAACTACTAACCATTTACCATAAGTAAGGAATATGCAAATAAAAGTAGGTCTAGTTAGAGAATAATTAAAATCACAAGTACTTATAATCAGGAATGTTTGTGTGGCCTAACAAATTATGAGTCATCCAACTGACTAATGCCTCTCTGATTTGGGGTTCAGTTCCCATGGTGACCAGCCAATACCAATAGGAGGTATAAACATGGGTCCAGCAGCATCTCTCCATTTATGTTTCCCAGAAAGTAGCACAAAGACTCCTACTTCTTCTATTACTGAAGGTAATGTGTAGCAGTCATGATTAATAGTCACAATAGCCTTATCCTTCATGTTTATGTCTACAGGGACACAATTCAGCAGAAACAGCAGTTATTCAAAGAAAAAGTTAAAGCCAATTTGATAATCTTTCAAATGAAATGCCTTTTCTAGATCATGTGTTGTTGTTCTTGTTGTATTCAACTTATTTAAGCCATTTAAGAAGGAAGCTGATTAACTACTCTAAGAAGAAATGTTAAAAACTATGATAAAGTCAAGAAAATGGTCTCCTGGTTGTATTCATATTTTTGGAGACTTCAATTTAAGATGAGTCCTTGAGACAATCATAATGTTGGGCAAAGGCAGTCTTTCCCATGTACCTGTAAACATATCCAAAGTCAATACTATCTCAGAACGCATCCTATAATACCTATACTAATTGTACCTGTGAAATGTTGGCAGAGAAATTTTAGACGTCTTTCTTATAAGTCATTGTTGCTTCAAATATCTTCAAAATACTGAATGAGCTACTACTGAACCAGTCCTACACTATACATGTTTTGGGGAGGGAAGCAATAATGTTTGGGGGCAGTTTTTCTTTTTATTCCCCACTCCTGTCAAAACAGCCAATCACATTCCTCAGAAAACTTAAATGATGTTCTATGATTAAGATAGGTTTTCAATTAGGATAGTATGGAAACTGCTGTTAGTTAATTTACTAGAATCATATTTCTGTGCTTGTCTTCATAAGATAATTACAATCTTGTCAAGTAAATGATGGTCTATCATTTAAAATAACAATTTTGATAGACATTCAGGCAGTCTTTGTGGATGGAATATCAATTGTCAACGATTATTGACAGTATTTCTTATTAAACTATTTTTGCTGCAACCGTTTTAGCATAAAATGTTTGGAAACAAATTCAGTTACATTATTAGCTTTCGTGCCTAACTATGTCACACGATATCTTACCGTTTGGGATTTTTAATATTAATCTGTTTTTTAAATATTTTAAATATTAATCTGTTCAGGCTTTTAGATTATCAGATAAGTTACTTCTCTAAGTACCCCTTTTATAGGAAACATGTTACAAGGGTATATGTAAAAATATGTATGGGTATGGTGGTCATACACACATATGTAATGCTTCCATTTATGAAACTACTTTTTGCAAAAAAAAATCTAGTTTAGAATTTGAAAAATTTTCCACTGCTATGTCCACACTTTTTTTTTTAATTTGCCCTCTGCTTCAAGTGGTTCTCTGCTAGTTACTCAGTCTGTGATAGACTGTCTGTTAACGTTCTGTGAATCATTTGTGGTTACACCACCCTGGGTCCCTTCGGGGAGAAGGGCGGTATAGAAGTATAAATATAAAAAAATGAATAACTTTGTTTCATATAATTATTGTATGTTCCATTTCTGTATCAACTCATTTTGGTCAGCCGGGTATCTAGAAGAATAAAAGATGGAAATAAGAATTTGTTTGAAAAAAAAAGGAAATAGAAATCCCATGATACTTTTCTCCAAATGCTTAAGGCTGTTGCATATCATTATCCTTCTTCCATTCTCCTATCCTTGCTTGGCTATAAAACCCAAAGTTGAAGATTAGGGGTTTCTCATTTAAGAGCTTATTCCATAATCCTACTACTCAGAAAATATCTTTGCTATTTCTAGCTTTTCTATTAATATTCTATGATACTTAGAACATAAAATTTTGTTTCATATATTGGAAGCATTATGACACAGACTAAAAAATGAATAAAAATGTGCTGATGTGTCACGAGCCATCCTGCTGGATTCTTCAGAGCTAGACAGAAATACATGTACCACATGTTACTGGTATTTTCCGGTACAGAGCATCCACAGGAAATTGCTGATTACCACATAGATGACAAGTGATAGTCTCCATATTTGGATATTTTAAAATTTCTATTACCTCTGTAATAATCTGGGGTGGGGAGGGAAATATGTCACATAGCTACAAAATATTGGTGTTACTCAGTTTATCTTATGATTTAATCTCTGTTGCTTGGGTTCAGTCAAAGCTGTCCTATTTTTCTTTCTTTCTCTTTCTTTCTTTCTTTCTTTCTTTCTTTCTTTCTTTCTTTCTTTCTTTCTTTCTTTCTTTCTTT
>JANHFO010005285.1:57584-70241 GCA_032468095.1 Pareas carinatus
GCCTTTTTATATTGTCCCTTTTAATTGGTTTTTAAATTCTGTGTTGTCTTATTTATATGTTCTGTTATTTTGTTGTGCTTTTTAAATGGCTGTGCACCGCCCTGGGTCCCTTCAGGGAGAAGGGCTGTTATATAAATTGAATTAATTAAATAAATAAATAAATAAATAAATAAGGTTTTTTTTGCCAATTGTGCCCACAATACTTGCTGATGTCATCAAGCCATCCTGTTTTCAGTCTCTTTTGTGCTGCTTTTTATCAAGTGGAATCCATTATATAACTGCCTTAGTTCACCTGCCTTGGAAAGACACAGGCTCAGCATCACAAGACAAGATAGAAAGACCTGTGCATGGATTAGAGAACAAATGAAAGTATACAATATCATCACGAGAGTAAAAGAATTGAAATGGAAAAGGACTGGTCACATTGCAAGAAGTGATGACCATGTGGTATATTCTCAATCTAATAATTTACATTTCAAGAAAAGCTGCTTGATGTTTAATATCTTGTTGCCATTCTTCCAATTTTTAGATTGCTTTTCTCAGGAAAAGAACAATAGTGCTCTGCGCATGTTTAAAGGCAATCTTTCATGTCCATCTTAACATGGGGATAGGGGAAAGTGATTGACCGCAGCTAACACCACATGCATTATATGAATGTAATTCTCAACCATGCCAAAGAATGGGATGGAATGGAATGGAATAAAATAGAATAGAATTCTTTATTGGCTGAGTGGGATTGGACACACAAGGAATTAGTCTCCAGTGCATAAGCTCTCGGTGTACATACAAGAAACAAGTGATAAATCATGATGATAATCATAAAATACAATCTCATAAGATACAGCACTCAGTGATAGTCATAGAATACTAAATAAAAGCAATCAACACAATCATAATAGGGTACTAAATAAAAGCAATCAACATAAATAATAAGATACCAATAACAAAGGTATAGTCATAAAATGCTAAAGAAACAGGAAATAGGAAAGATGAGAAGGATAATAGTAATACAGCCTTACTACTTGCTTTGACATACCAGGGCAGAAGACATTGTCATGAGAAATAGTTATTTAACAGAAGGCTGGCATGTGTGGAAAAACTGTCCTCGTGTCTAGTTGTTTTGGTGTGCAATGCCCTATACCGTCGTCTTGAGGGACCAAGTTGAAACAGTTTATGTCCAGGATGCGAGGGGGTCTGTAGATATTTTCACAGCCCTCTTGGACCTTACTTCCATGTTGGGTATTCTGGATCTAAATGTTAATACTAAATCATACACAAAGACTCTGAGGGTCTTCATTGTTTCTTTGAAGAAGCTATTGTATTTAACCACAATATTAATGCTAATAATTAAAGAGCAGATCTTTGCTCTGCAGGGGCAGCTGTGCCATGCCAGGAAGGGACGTATGTGTGAAAGGACAAGGGATGGGGATAGGGAGATGGATGCTTTTATAAAGATCAGCAGTTCTCTGTGCTTTTATCCCAGCAAAGATTACATTTCACTCCCAGGGGCCTCTGCTGCCTCAGATCCTTTTCAGACTATGTTGCTGTGGCACAGTAGATAGTTTTGGGTGTCCTTTCATTTTTTTCCTTGACAGTATTAAATATATGCCCCAGTGAGTCATAAATCAGCAATTTATCAGAAAATAAATCATATCTGTAATAAGGGACCACTTCCTTTTAATTGGACAGTGCATTAAATTAAACAGATATACTTCCTCAAAGAATACAAAAATGTGTCAGCTAGACTTCTTCAGTGAATTTTAATTTTCAACCACCATTTCTTTCAAAGAAAGGCTTCTTCCCACTGTCACCTCTGTCCAGCCAAAAATTATATTCCAACTGAATTATTTGCTGATTTTTATAGGCTATTGTATCCCTTCTGCTTTATCTTATTTTCTTGTTCTGTAACATAGCTAGCCTTTTCTCTAGGTTTTGAATTCATTTCTGTGCAAATGATTCTCTTTGTGTATAAGTATTTCCATGACCAAGCTCACGTGTTCACGTGAAATGGAAGTATTTATTTATTTATTTATGTTTATTTGTTTGCACTTTTATACTGCCCTTCTCCCCAAAGGGACCCAGGGCGGTGTACAGCCATTTTAGAAACAATACAAACATATAAACAATATTAAAATAATCAAAAAATATATACCACAGTGACTGAAAGTTTAAAAACCGTAACGTAAAACCAATTTATCACCATATATAAATTTTAAAGGGTAAAATTAATATCAATTTATACGCAGAAAGAAGATGTGATTAGGCCAGACCGACCTATGTAAAGAGATGCGTTTTTATGGCACGGCAGAAGGCATGGAGATCTGAGATAATGCGAATCTCGGGGGGGAGATCGTTCCAGAGGGTGGGAGCCACCACAGAGAAGGCTCTCTCCCTGGGGGTCGCCAGCCGACATTGTCTGGCCGACGGCATTCTGAGGAGGCCCTCTCTGTGGGAGCAGACGGGTCGATGGGAGGTATTTGCCGGCAGAATGCGGTCCTGTAGATAGCTGGGTCCTATGCCATGGACCAGGCGTGATTATATGTTTGTGATAGAAACTGTTGGAAGACTATGGAATCATAAAATGTATGTGAAGCATAAAATGGTCCAATATGCTCAGCATATAAAGATTCATGTCAGCCAGATAGCTAGTTACAGCATTCCCAATCATATATTAATGTAGTTCCTTGTATTATTTTAATAGAAATTTCAGTTTACAAAAGGCTTTGCAACTTTCTGTCCTAATCTGTGCAATTTCTGTCCCCATTACCAGCATCATTGTTTCAGGGGAATGAAAGAGCTAAGTTGTGACTTGTCTAGAGCGCTCATTATAACTTGGCTGACCAACTGTGAAACTACTTGTTTCAAATCGGGTCTAACATTTGAGAGTTGCTTCATGATTGATTATGAAAACACACGTGTGAATCTCAGGCTAATGTACTTTTCCCTACTGACCTCTACTACCTTCCTTTTCACTTCAGTATTAGAAGCTATTGCCTGTAAAAGAGCTATAATTGTCCATTTTCTTTTATGTCTTTTATTGATTTACAAAGACATTTGAATGCAAGAAACTACTTTGTGCAAACCATAGCTAAGTTAAACCAGGATATGAGGCCAGGGTTTAATCTTAGATAGATATTCTAACTTGTTATCTATTTTGTATTCCAACTGCAATTTTCTCTACTCAGATGAAATACAAAATTGACTTTTTAATGGAAGCTTCTGACAGCTATGTTTTTAAATAATGGAAAAAACAGGTCTTACTCATTTCACTTTATAGGAAACTTACAGAATCAGATTTTTAAAAAGGTGATGGCAGACGCATTTACTTTGACATTTTGAAATTAAGACCACTAGTTTCACTATATTATTGTTCAGTTACCTTCTATTATTTGCACAGCTCAACTCCTTTTTATTGATCTTTGCTTTGAAATGTTGAAAAAATGCTGAGGAAGCTCACTAATATTAAAAGGGAGGAGGAATTATTCTAGAAAATCATTTCTCCTGACATTTCCTGAAGATTGCTTTAATACTTATAGAATTTTTTTCCTCCTAATGAAGTCCTTGTGTTGAGATTTATAAATAAGAATTAAAAGCTTGGTATCTGCCTTGACTATTTGTAGCAGGTTATCCTAATTTGTGACCTTCCGGATACAGTGGCATGATGATTCCCACGGTGACTGGAAATTCCAGAAGCTGTACTAGAGTCATGTTGGGAAAAGTTAAATTAGTGAAAATGAAACTGGCATTGAAACAACATTTACCATCTCATCTCTAGCTTTTCTTTCAAGGAACCCACCCTCCTCCAAATAGACCAACTGAAAGTCTTAACGTCTCAAGAAACAGTATGCAGTTCCCAGACAGTAAAAGATTGCAGTCTTAAATCTGTTTTTCCAACTGTGGCTATACAGATAATGTAGGGAATCTCACAAGCAAAGCATGAAAACAATTCCCCGTAATTCCTTCTTATGTGGTTCCTACAGTCCCCTAAATTCTTCAATGTGTTGTTTCCTTCCCCAAAACTAGTGCAGAGCTCTAAAATGTTCTGCTTAGCCATTTCCATAAGTAATACTAATAGACCTATCTTTCTTCTCAGCTATTTTTGCAACTCAGCAGAATGGATCTAGTGATGTTCTGTGTGAAATGGGTAGTGGTGTCTCAGTCTGATAAAGGAAAATATGTATGGAGTGGCTGAAAAGAGGACTTTAGCCCAACTTAAGATGAGGCATAGCATCTGGGAATTTTGCCACACACACCCCAATGAATTACTAATTGACTATCACAGCAACTCATTCTTTTGAGACAAGACAAAAATGAAGGAAACCAGAGAAATATCAGCACCATGGTCAGGGTTATAGGACTCTTAAGCAACATGTGCTTTGTCTTCTCCCTATACCAATTTCTGGATACTCATTACCTCCGGCTTCACTGCAGTCCCTGCAGTACTGTCTTTACCAAAAATGCTTCCTTTGTTCTCCCCTCATTACTTTTTCTCTTCACTGCAAATGCTTGATTTTCTGTCCATTCTTACCTTTGTGATTCTCTCTAAGTTTTAAATTAATTTGGCGCAAAACTAAGCAGAAGCCTCAACCAGAGCAACTTACTTTCCTCAGAGTAGCTCTCAGTTCTTGTTGAAGCATACCAAGCCTTTCAAAGGCTGGGTGGTGGCTGGCCTCTTGCAAAGACAGAGGAAGTATAGATGCCAATATCAGCATTTGGCACTAAGGAAGTGTAGGTTTTTGGAGACAGATCTGCACACCCAGTGGAACTTTTGGACATTGCTGCTTTAATTTTGTCTCGTCTTCTCTCTATGAAAACAGAGTTGCTACCAGGAATACTCAACAAGCACATCACCTTCAAAAGACACTTTTATTGAGCAGGCGTCCTGTGATCCTTCTCATACTGCTGGGTTTCCATTCCTTTCACCCTCAACCAATACAATCTCACTCTTACCATTTTATTTTGCCTAGTGCCAAATTTTCTAGCAGCTCCCAGTGATTTGTAACAGTAAGGTAACAATCCACAATGCAATTAAAACATGCATGATATCATAATTCAAACACCCATAGGTCCCCTGTTTCCCCGAAAGTAAGACATCCTCCGAAAATAAGACCTACTTACAGTTTTGCCTCACACTGAAATATAAGGCACCCCCCGAAAATAAGACCTCCCTGATAATAAGGCATCGGACTTCCGGTTCTGGGTGGCCTCGGTGGAAAAATAAGACATCCCCTGAAAATAAGACCTAGCACATCTTTGAGTGCAAAAATTAATATAAGGCAGTGTCTTATTTTTGGGGAAACACGATATCTCAGATACATTAAAAGTCCATCATTAAATAACAGAGCCGTACAATACAGCCATGATTTCAGTGTAAATGCATATAGCATCACCCTAGCAAATCCCTGGATGCTCTCCAGAAGAGCATCAACTTTTAGAAGACTGCCTAGAAGGGACCTAGACTTGTTCCTAAGGGGCTTCTGTTCTACAAAACTAGAATTATTATGAAAAAAAAACCTTCTGGCCTCAGCCCCTCTTTTTACCTTATGAAAGTGGATTCTCTAACAGTTTTCCCAGGAAAACTATTGAACGGATCTGTTCTAGCTGGATATCTGGACTGAAAATCATATATGATTTCATACGCCCTTTGCATGTACTTAGAACCCTATTGGCAAATGATGCAGGATCGGAAGTACAAATTTAATATGTTAACAACAAGTAAGCAAGCAGACAGCTACACTTGTTCCAAATGCAGTTTCTGAGGAGATTTCAAAAGCAGCTACATGTAGAGTATACTGCAGTAGTCTAAGCAAGTAGTAGAGTTACCACTGTAAGATCTTCCTGCTGCAGCAAAGGCTCCCCTGGCCATGGCTTCTACTTGCCCATCCAGCAGTAACTTAACTCCAGGATGACCACAATTCATGATTCTGCTCCATCGCAGATAATGCTTCTTCATCAGGTGTCAATGGTGTAGATAACAAGTAGAATAAAGAAACAGCAACTCTGTCTTGCTAGAGTTTTTTTCCCATCCAGGATTCAATAGTCTCAAGACTTAGGACAACACTTCTCCAGCATTGTCAACAGGACCAAGATGGTGATGTACAACTAGATATCATCCAGTATGGTTGAGACTACACTCTGAATTGATGGGCTGCTTCTATAGTGGCTTCGTGTAAATGCTAATAAGTAGGAGTAAAACATCCATGGCAGATTCAGAATTATACAATGGTTGATGGCACTGACACTTCCCAGCTCTTTCCACAGGGCATAAAGGTTGAGGTCACCTACACCAAAAGCTAAGGAAATTCCAAGATGAGCCCCATGTCTCTGAGTTAATGGACCGATCTCACTAGGCTGTAGGTTAACCAGTTTACCAGTATGATCCACAACTGCCCTTTTAGGTTACGATTTTAATACAGAAACACTCATATCCCTCATCTCAAAAGTGGAGCCCTGCTCATATATTAAATATTCTTGAAGATCAGCAGTTAGCTTCATTGATATTGAACCCCAAACCTTAGATTGAGAAATCTCTGAGAGGGTAATATTGTCAATTTCATCCAAAACCTATAGAATCCTCATTCGTGTTATCTACTTAGATGGTATAGAAAGACTATGCATATTTACCCATGTGAAGTGGAAATAGGTTGATGGCTCTACATTCATTGTTTGCTGATATAAAAGAGATGGCGTTTTAACATTTACAACTGTTTTTGAAGATACAACGATACAACAGATTAATAATTCATTCCATTTATCTGGAGAAAGTCTTGTGCTTGCAGAGCCATTCCTACCTTGTAAGATAAATTTATGTACTGCACTTCTATATTCTGTTTAGGCAACTCTGAAGACAAAGAGGAAATCCATGAAATAATTTGTTTTCTTTTTTAAAAAAATGTGGAAAACGGCCTTGATTTCTGCTCTTCTAGACTCCTTTCTCAGATTCTCAGATTCTTCGGCCAGTCAACAAGCATAGTCAACAAGCAAAACTGAATTCTCACTCCCCCAAAAAAGTAAATTCCTTATTCCCAAATTCCCAATTGCAGCATAGGTTATACAAGTGATAAACCTTGACTAAGATTTGCAGAGACAGCTGATATTATTTAGGAACTATGTCTGAATGCAAATGCACGGAGTTGCTGACATCAGCCATGGCTTTCCAGTCTTCCAACTTTTCCATCTCACTATCTGTCTATATGTTTTGGGATTATTTCCTTCTGTTCTTAATGGCAATTTTCCAAGCAAAATCTCACTGGATTGTGTTCAGTCTCTGCGTCTAATCTTTTCTATTCCCTATGGATGATTTATCGCGCCTGACTGGTACTGCCCTTGGTGACGGAAACTGATAACTGTTGATTTGCTGCAAGAAAGGGTGGCATTTTTGTCTTTGTGTTCAGAGCATTGTGTTCAGACACATTTCCATTTGTTTTATGTAGTGTACCTGTTTATTTATTTATTGGATTTCTGTGCCGCCTTTCTGTCCTTACACCCGTTCACAATAATCTAATACAATATACAATTAATAGAACAAGTGATAAGTGGAATTGAATAGGTTACTTTCAGCAGAGACCAGCCAGAGAAAGTGGAATCAGTAGATGGAAAATAGAATATATTAATGCATACAAGAATCCTACTATATTTTAAGCTATATTCCCATATGAGGAAAAGAAAGAAACTCTCAGAAGCATTGTTTTATAATCATTGCAGATTTTTTTAGGAATACACATAGGTAAGATTGCACTGATCTTATTCTGCATTTACTGATTCTGGTTTTATAAATCCCTGACTTATTGGTTTCGAGAGGTGTTGTTTAATATGTTGATCTTAGACCATTTTAAAAAATATGGATGGATCTCTTACTTCTATTTAAATTAATCTATGTTATTACAGTTGCTGACATTTTAAAAATAATATCTGAAAAGAAGATGAACTTAAATGTAACTCCCTCTTCATCCAAACATTTTTCTTAAAAAGTGTAATTAAGGGAAACCACTGCCTTTCATTCAGGTCAATGACTACATTTGCATCTTATATACAAGTGTCTGCATGTATAATTCTAAACTGGGTGAGAATAGTTTGCAGGAGCTAGATTATTTTATCTGGTGGAGCATTCCTACCTCAACAGCTCCTTGTGTATGATGTGGACACGAGTCATACCACAAGCATGTTTAGAGGAAGATGCAAGTAAAGGCTAAAATATTAAGCGAGTGCAGAAAGATACCTCAGAAGGCTTCAAACTGCTTTTCTTCTCTTTTGAGATTAATGAAAGATTTATCTATCACTGTAATGAATCTTATTCTCAGTAATCATTCTGCAAAAACAACCTGCATCTAATAACTAGAGTAACATATGAGATTCCAAGTACTATTTTTTTATTAATCTTTTATTCATTTTTATCAAAATAAAATCAGTTCTTACATTTGTAACAAAGAAAGAAAGGAGAACACATATAGTACCAAATTACTCTTACATTACATATTACACACTTAGTTTTAAGTACAGCATATATTCTTTGGTTCACTAGGATTTTAAGTTACTTTACCTTTCACTGTTTGCTATTGGACCCTAAGTTGAGGTGCGTTTTTTAGTTTTTTATGTTTTTATGAGATTCCAAGTACTATTAAGGTTACTACACGCGATTTCACGTGTCTACATGTCCTTGTATAAAATTAAAATTACTGAAAATTTGAATATAGTAGAAAAAACTAGTCTCTTCTTGCATTTCAGCAGTATTCTCAAGAAAACACTCACATTTCCCATTTATCTCAAGTTTAGGATCTGTTTTGAGGCAGAAGATATATTCATAGTCGTCTTTGTTAGTTGCAAAGTTGCAAGGTCTAAGGAATATTCTATACCCGGATGACAATTTGATTGGATAAAAATAAGAATAAAAAGCATGCAATTATGCAGCAACTAATCATTATTTTACTTTGCTCACTATTGATCTGCTGTACCCAAGCTTTGGCTATGCTTCTATCTAAAAAAACAGGATATCACAGACAGGGCAAGCACACATTTGCTTTCAGACTGTATGGTCACAGAATTTGAGGATTATGCAAAACAAAGAGACTCTAATTATATTAGAGTCTATATTAACTTTAATATAGTATGTCAAAAAAAGGTTTGCTACACATATTTGGTGCTATCCCTCTTGTTTTCAACGCCTTCTTTTTCTGTTTCTGCACCAATCTGTAAATCCTGATCAGATATCATATGATAAGAAATTAGAGCCAAATGGACAACCAACCTAATCATGCTTCCAAAGGAACTGTACAATATAAAGCGGTTAAAGCGGTTAAAGTAATATTTCTTTGTCTCTCTCTTTCTCTCTCTTTATCTTATAACTACTACTATGCAATTGAAGTAGATATCTATGCGTAAACAATGTGGGCACTAAGTGACCTATCTCAAATTCTCCATATTTGTGCATAGACAAATTCTCAAAAATTGGAGGGTTTCTCAAGAGCAGGAATTCCTCTTTGGATGGGGAGTAGCACTACTAGTGAAAAAGCCCCACGTAAAAAATATAGTTTTTCTCTGAACCTGCAGAGACTAGGGAGGAATTTACATATGCTGGTGGTCTATAGTTCATTAGAACATGAACATGTAGAAGAAACCATTCAAATGAAATAGTGCCAGTACCTTAAATGACACTAAGAAAACTACATGCCAGACTAGCCATCTATGCCCCTCCCTCCCTTCCTCCTTATATAACCTAACAATGTTTGGAACACAAAGTGCAACTTAGCTATAGGCTACAGAACTCTTCTTGTGTGCAACATTATGGTCTTTGAATGTACTTGAAACAGTAAGAAAAGAGTTCAGTTCCTAGCACTGGATTTTCCACTTTCTTGCTCTCTCTTCCTATCTCTCAGCTTCTCTTCCTCTCTCTCTCTCTGTCTCTTTTATTACAAAAATAAAAGAGACTTTGAAATATTAAGAGATAGCAGGATTAGAGCCCTCTCCTGCTAGACCCAGTGCTTCCTCCCTGTTAATTTCCACTTGATTAGAATTCTTTTTGAAGTATTTAAATATGGACAATAGGAAAAAGGGAGGATAAAATTATTGAATATCAGTTAAACTGAATTAATATAAGCTCACTTCCTGCTTTTATATAGATACCTCATATATATGTATGAACTCCATTGGGTATAAACTAGAGTCAGTCCTCTTCCTCTACCTCAAGTAATTATGAACATATATATATATACACATACATACATATATACATACATACATACATACACACACACATACACACACACACACACACACACACACACACACTTAAACCTTAATCATTCTTTTATAAATCCCTGGCTTAAAATTTAAATGCTTGAAAAAGTTTTCAAACTGTGAAAATTTGATTTGGCTTCACTTTTTAAAAAACATAAAAGACACATCGCTAATGCTCAATTTAAGAAGCAGCAAGTATTACACAATTGCTCTCTCATTGAACTGAAGGAAACTTAGATAGAAAATTTGAAGCCAAGAGGTAATCAAGGAGTTTTAGGGCATCTGTTTGTAGACTGGAAGAGAGAGGTGCTTACATATATTAATTGGGGATAGAAGTGTAAGCAATGGTTGTCGGAAAGTAACACTACTATTATATTCACCTTTGACACAACACCACGAAGCATTTTTCTTTCAATGACTACTAAAGCTTTGTGTATACAGTTGGTCAGCACAAAATCCTGGATTTTTTGCTTCTTCCTCTTTTGACAGACAGAGCAGCAACAGACCTGCTTGTCAAGGCCATTTTGCTTGTCCTATGGATCATCTGCTGTGAGTCAATTCGTTCTATTGGAAGCTTTCTGTAAAAATAAGTTCTTTAATAAACCAGATTTAGATGTGTCCACTCAGATATATGAATCCATTCTATAAAGAGAGAAAGAAACACACTAAGAACTGCATTTTGATTTACAATGAATGACTTTTAGCTTCAGATTGAACTGTATAACTGAGTTCTGAAACCTTTGGTATTTTGATTTACCAAGAAGCTCAAGCAATGTTATTTGTATCTCATTTGGTTTCTTTAACTATTTCCATGTTAGCAAACTGTGATTACGTCACAGGATAAATAATGCAAAGAAAGGCTTCGTTATCATCATCAGCTTTCCTCTTGGTCCTTTAGCTCCCCAGATTATAACGTTATCCTGGAAGTGATAATCATATGCTTGCATTTGTAGTCTTGGTCATATGACACATAATATTTGTTATTAAATCAATATGCAATCTCTGAATCAGAGAGTTGCTAAATAAGAAAGAAATTAATTTGTTTTCTTGCCTTCAATGATCTTCAGGAATCCTTGGCAGCTATTTAAGTAAAACTTTCACTAAGGTCAAAATGCAATTCTGGTTCAGACCATGACAAAGAGTGCAAGAGTTAAGCTTTACACTTTTCACAAGTTGCTAAATAAAAATTGTATTCACTTATGTGAAAAATGCATTAGATTGACCAAATTTATTTTACTTTATAGTTGTAACAATACAGAATATTAAATCTGAAAAGGATATACACCTTGCCAGTTTTTTCATAGATAAACAGGCAGGCAGGCAGACAAATTTACATTTCAAATTTACATTACATCAATCTTCCACACCTTATTTTTCCCAGATGTGTTGCAATACAACTGACAATTATGGGAGCCACAGACCAGCAACTACTAATCAAAAATACTTTCAGGCAGAGAAATTATTCCACTCTTTTTCTTTCAGTTCAATTTGATAAAAGCAGATACACTTTAGAAATCCTTTCAAAGGATAATAGGATTTTTTTTTAAAAAAAAAAGTCTTATAAGTGTGGTAAGTACTATTGTCATATTTATTCATTTCGTTATTTCACTTAATGTCATATGTATTTAAATCCAAAATCTGTGCATAATTCTAGGTAGATTTGTTTCAAGAGGAAATATTCTGTTTTATACCACAATCTTAGGATCCAGCAATGAAAACTTGGTGCCAAGTCTTCATTTTAAGTACTAGAACTGAACACAGTTTATCCTTTCACAGAACTGTAAATGTTGTTACATCAAGACATCTTCATTACACTTTAGAGATGGTAATAATTTGTTGTTCAGTCACTTCTGCCTCTTCGTGACATGATAAGCATAATTTTTTTCAGGCAGAAGACAATGCTCTGATCAAAGGACCACCAAGAAAAAAATATCACTTTCCCAACAAACTGACAGGACAAGCTGCTATATATAAACAGGCAGCAAATCTCACACTCACTTACCCAGATGATGTCACCTACTTGGATAATGAAACATCTGCAAGCAAACAACCAAGCTGAGAGAACACCAAGAACTTTATAGTTCAACCCTGGCTACACATGTCCTCTTCTTTTAGAAGGCCATTACTCTTTGACAGTGAAGAGGTTTTAGCATACAGTCCAGTGCTAACTGCAATTATGCATCACGACATCATCATGCAAATGATGCAAAACGTCTGACCTAATACAGTTCATGTCAAATGCCCATTTATCATATATGTATGGGTGCATGCATGCACATGTGAGCGCATCGTAATTTTAAAATGAAAGTGCGTAGGATGTTATATGCAAATCACAATATGCCTTCAGATTACTATTACTATTACTATTACTATTACTATTACTATTACTATTACTATTACTATTACTATTACTATTACTATTAC
>JANHFO010005286.1:20451-32642 GCA_032468095.1 Pareas carinatus
GGACCAAGGTTGGGGACCTCTGGTTTAAAACACTTCTTGGAATGAATACCTGTTCCTCATGAATACTAAATTGAATCTTGTGTTTCAACAAAGGTTGGACAAAACCCAAGGTTTTACTACAGTATTGAGATTATATCAAGATAAATTGACTTTATCAAGAAATGTATTAATCAGCTTCTTGGCCAGATGTGTAGAATTTGGGCTTGCACATTTATTTTTTGCTATAAAAAATTTGGATAATGGCATTTGGTAAGCCTAGTACAGAATATTTACTCTGTCAGGGCTCTTAGGCTGCAATCCCAAACATAAATTATTAGGGGGAAATCCCATGGAAAATAGTGATACTACTGAAAAGCACAAATAAATTGCTATAGTAGTAGTGAGCTTTATTTATTAAACTTAAATTGCTTTTAGAGTGATAAATTTTAAATAGCTTGCAGCAAATAATATTTTAAATGATTCAGAACATGTTATCCAAAGGTGACAACGTTTACTTTATTTTGGCATGGATAATCTGTAGTATTATTTAAATTATGTGTGGATAACTAACTTGAGTGAGATTATTTGATTTTCTGATACAGAATTGTGCCAATTCAAAATTGCTATTAAGTTGAAAGATTTGGCAGATTGAATTATGAAATCTTATGAAATTTAAATATAAAGTGTCTTGAACTACTTCAAAAATCTGGAAAAATATATTTAGATGCAAAGTTGGCTTGGAAGACTATGGTGTTATTCTTTTTCAAGATCTTCCACCAATGGTGCCTCTTCCTGAGATGGAAAACTGACACACTTCCTTAAAACTGGACCACTGGGTGCTTTTTGTTTTTAGAATCTAACTTAATTTCAGACTCAAAACTTTTTAAAGAGCTTCTGGTTACAAACATACATTAATATGTTTACAACTAGTTTCATCTCCAAATACAAAACGTCTTTTAAAATGTTAGATTCAGAATTAACCAAATTTCTCAAAATCAATGTTTTTTCTTATTCTCATTAATTTAAAATAGAAACCAAGTTCGACTGACTCAGTCTTCAGATAATGTGTATAATATACGTTTAAAATAAAAATGAAACCTCAGCTTGCCAAAATAGGTTTTTAATTGCAAATTTACAACACTACTTGCCCTTTAACTTATGCTACCGTGAATATTACAGCCTCTTTTTTGCATTGGGTCATCTAGAATGAGACGTTCCTTGGCAAAAGATTTTTAAAAAGTGCCTTTTGCTTAATATATGATTATTTCTTTAAGTAATGGTTGTGAGAACTTGAAGTTCAAGTATTTATAACTTTACAAAACCAGAAAGGGACCATACATATTGTCTGACCTGTACATCAAAGTCTACAATTGTCACCAGTATTTTCTTAATGTTATTTTAAATTGAAATCATGGTAGATGAATGTATTATAATGCAATAATGAGGTAGAATTTGGGGTGGGGTGGGGTGGTATTTTAAATAGAGAATATAAGTATTCAGGAAAAAAATAAAATGTATAAATCTTGGAGTGTTTTAAGTAAAACACTTGCTGGCAAACACTATCATATTGGTTAAGCCTTCCACTTTGATGATTGCACCATTGGATTTATAAGTAACAATAGGACATTCATTATTAGAAGGGAATCGAGCAAGTGCTGTTCTGCATTGTTTTAGAACAGTATTTTCTAGATTTTACGGTTGGCCTTCAACATGATATGAGACATAAAAAGGCAGGTACAGTATTTGAACTTGACAAATTCAACAAGTTTAATTAATGCACTAATTACTGAACTTAAAGAGTGTACTGTGAATACTGTCAGGTAGCTTGTGTAAATTAGTAGATTAAAATCTAGAACTTTTGTTTCACATTATTTATACCTGGGGCTAATAAGGAGATTCACCACCTCCTACCCTGGACTGATGTTAGACATTTTAACAATGATATAAAGCCTATTTTGACAGTTTGCTTATGTAGGGAAACCACTGTCTCCAATCTTCTGAATCTGAAAATTTTTTGAATGTATTGAGCAAGGTACACAATTGTGCCTTTTCTGTAAATGTTTAAATAAACAGGCAAAAATTGTTGTAAATGTAGCAAATTTCTAACAACTCAGTAACTATCATTTTTGTGTGAACCAGCTTGAATTGTCATGTTACTGTGTAATTGACTTGCTCAAAAATGAAAAATAAATTCAATAAAATAAAATTATTGTGTTGTGTTTCATCCACTTGTTTCGTTTGTTTTTTTAAAAAACTGGATAAAATACTCAGCTGAGTATTTTAATACCAGACATTGGTAACATGATGATTTTATTTGTGTCAATATAATTCTTGATTTTAAAAGAAGCGCTGCTCACATATACTCTCATCAAGGAGCTAACATTTTAATTTAAAATGACATGCTGAGTTGTACATAAAACCGTGATCTCATGCTTTGGCATAACATAAAGTTTTACCAGTAGTTTCATTTTGTATTGCATTACAAATCTAAAATTTAGCCATTGAAGACACTAGGAATTCTCAAGAAAGATTTGGGTGCTCTAAAAAGCATTTGTTAAGCTATTATTTCGTTTTAATGAAGGGTTTACATCATGGATCTCTGTTGTGAAACAGTAAGGCAAGCTTTGTTTTCATTTTTTTTTTATACCAGGGCCACAGCCGACTCTGGGAATTAGTTTTGGAACGCCATTCGGTTCAGGTATTGGCACTGGCTTGCAATCAAGTGGCTTAGGCTCTTCAAGCCTTGGAGGTACCCTTCTTTAAATTTTTTTGATAATGTTTCACTGAATTACTCTACAGCACTTCCTGAATTAAATTAGTAGCACACTTCACTGGTGTTAGTAATCTTTACATATATAAGTCCACACTGTTGGACTCTTTATTAATGGATATGAAATATCCACAAGCAATTCACATCAAAAAGCCCAGTGCAGCTGAAGCCATTTCTTGAGAGAATAAGAAAATGGTGACTTAGTGCCCCTTGGACTTCTTTAGTTCACAAACATGATGCTTTATTTGAATTATTATTTCTGTTAAATATTATTCCTGATTATTTCATTATGATCTCTGTTGGGATAAGCCTTTTTGGTAATAAGGTGTCATCTTTTCCACCTGGAATTTATTTAGGTTTTTGAACTTTTTTTAACTTAAACGAACATTTTGAGAGTCAAAGATTATTTCCTAAAATGTTACTGAATTGCATGCTTTTTGTATTGTATTAAATACATTTATACTTTGTTATGTGCCTTAACTTTATGGAATAAGATAATATAAATGCACTTTAATTTTTGATTTAAAAAATCCCAAAATATGTTAATATTTAACTTTTTTTTTTAGAGATCTGATGATATTTCAGTGGAAAGTGGCTAGGGTAACCATTAGTCCATTATTGATACATAGGTCCAGAAATTCTAATTAACCCCACTTCAAGTTGTATTAATTTTCCTAAGATTGTGGATAAGCCTGGAGATCTTTTTTCTTTTTGCAAACTCAAATAAATTAAAAATGATGCAAAATGCAACCTCAGCAGTGGTGTAATTACATTACAATGTAATCAAAGATAGAGGTATAGAAATTAACTTGCAAATATGAACATCAAAGAAATGTTAAAAGATTTACTCCTTTCAGACTTCACAAGTGCATTTGTATTATGTAGCAGTCATTTTTCCTTTCAGAGGACTAGTTTCTTAAAACGCAAGTGATTTAAAATTTCCCTTCACTTTCTCATCTAGTTACCAAAAAATAAACAGAAAGACAAACTTTTCTTAGTATTTGAATTATTCTGCAAGCTGTCATATCACATCAATGTAGAGGGGTATGATACATTACAAAACCTACCTAAAGCATTTTTTCAGATTCAGTATTTGGCATTACAAGGAGTGGCAGTGAATAACAGAAGGTTGTATCCATTTATTATCACAAATCTTTCCAAAGCTACTGGCAGAAAAGAGAAGTCTATATAGTTATCTGCAAGGGGCCATAAATAGACTGTTGA
The DNA here is from genome assembly GCA_032468095.1 of Pareas carinatus. Lineage (NCBI taxonomy): Eukaryota > Metazoa > Chordata > Lepidosauria > Squamata > Pareidae > Pareas > Pareas carinatus. The sequence continues at coordinate 24,425 of JANHFO010005286.1, forward strand.
TGCAATGCACTTAAAAATATGACTGCTGAGATGACAGGAGTTTTTAAAGAAATTAAGCTTTTGCTATAACCGAAGTAAAATTTTACTTCCCAAGGCAATTTTATTTAAGATATTCATACAACCACTCATCTTATAATCAACTCCCAATTGTCCACATATTTATAACATGGAAGAAATCTGGCTCTTACAATTTTCAGTTATGAATAACTTGGGATTTAATTAGAAGCACAATTAGTTTATACATCTGTCTATAGTATCTAAATTTAGTATCTAGATTTGTGAGCAAAAATTCACAATAATAAGGCTAGTCACTAATGCTAATAATATTTCCTGTGAATAGATGATAAAGGTTTTTCAGAGCACATAAAGGACACACAAGTTTTAGCAGGTCTTTTTTAATAGTATGCTTAGGTAACACTTAAAAAATCTATAATACGTGAGGTTTGATCAATGTTAGCAGAAATTCCACCATAGGTTCTATCCTATTTGAAGTAAGAAAAATATTTCCTTTCTTCCATGTGCCTTCAAAGTGTGTAACAATGTGGGCTGAAATTGACTTGTGCAAACAGATTCTACCTTGGTTGTATATAAATAGTACAAAAGGAATCTGATTTGCAAGTAGGACTAAACATTTTTTTTTATCCCAGAGCTGTAATTGCAGTTAACAATGAGCTTAAGGGTCACCATCAGTGAACTGTTGGACAGTATTACTTGGACTGTTGTGTGGAAGCTTGGGTGTTTGAGGGAGTGGGAAATTTTGGTGGGTGGAGGTGTGTTTGGGGATTGTCATGTGTGGTTGTGTGTTGGGTCTGGTCTGGGTGTTGCGTGAATTTTGTTGTATGTGTATACTGCGTATATTTGTACAATGACAATAAAGTATATTTATTTAATTTGTTTAAATCTAAATCCACTATAAAGTTTCTGAGATTATAAATGATTGTGAAGGGATTTCTACTTCTAGCATATTCACTGTTAAAAGATTTTCTGTGCAAAGGAATTATTTATTTCCAACATACAACTTTTATTATACACATTAACCATATACATATCTACCAAAGACATGGCCTGTAGTAAAAATGCATTGCTCTAATATGTTTTCTAGCTTTTAGGGTCATTAGTCATGGACATTTCAATTTTATCTATCAGTTTTTGTAAGCAGTGGTTAGGCCAAGGCAGGATGAATAAAATAGCTTATCTACAACAAGTGAGATGACAAAATTATCTATTGGCTGTACAGGCTCATGTCATTTTTAGATATTTTCTTATTCATAAAAAAGAAGAAAAAGGTGTGAAGTCTAGAATTAAAATCACTACATAGGTAATTAATACAAACTAATATGGCTGACCACTGTCAGATTTACAAAGTATATGTAATGAATTGGTGAGTTCTTAATACAGATATGTGCAGAATATCAAAGTTTGATATTGTTGAGTTCAGCTCAGTTAGATTTTAGAACCTTGCTGATAAAATATGTAATAAACTTCACTCAACATGTTATGATTAAAAGCAATTCGATTTGTGCACCTTAACTTGTGTTTCCTATCTTTATCGCTGTTTGTCCTAGGATTTGCAGGTACCGCTGGTTTTGGAAGTAGTGCTCCATGTGCACCATCATTTGGATTTGGAGCAGCAAATAAGCCATCAGGAAGCCTTAGTGCAGGTTTGTTCTGTTCTGAATGTTTTGTGGGGCAGTTAATTTTTCAATATAAAGTATTTTGGACACAAAAAATTTTCAGTTTACTTATATTTTCTACTTAGGAATTTAGAATCATTCTTACAAATAGGGTCCTATGGAATATTTTGAGAGTGAAACTTTTTGACTCTAAAATATATTAGAAACATTCAGATGCTCATCCAGATACTGATGTGTTCCAATTTCAGAATGGAAAAGGGGATGTTTTGGTCTTAGAACATTTGTCTTTCTACTTTTCTGCATTAAGGAAAAGGTAATCTTATTGGGCTTTCCCACTATACACCTGAATAGCACTGCCTCTTTTCTTTGTGCTTAACCAATTTCCCTTTTGAGTAAAAAGGCCTTTAAATATATTCAGTAAGGCTGGCTGAGGAATTCTGGGAGTTGAAGTCCACAAGTCTTAAAGAGACCAAGGTTGGAGACCTCTGCTTTAGATCTCGTACTTGTTTTTTTTTCCCCATTAACGCAGTCTGATTTTTTTTCAGGCTTCCTTATGGGCCAGTTTTAATGAATCTTCTCAAAATACTGGAAAATAAATAAATAAATAACATCTTTTTCAAATTTGCACAAAAGGTTAAAAAATAGTTGGGCAGTTTTATTGATTAGAAGAGAGGTGCTGTGCCTGCTCAATGCTTGAAGCATTTGTTTCCAAATCACTGTTCAAACATCCCACCCACAAACTTTTCTGGTACCTTTTGGGTGCCTTAGGATTACAATTCCCAATGTTTTTGATTAACTATGTTCATTGGAAATTAAGGGAGTTGTGATTCCAGTCTATATAGAAACTTTCAGGCAATAAAAGATGACTCTCTATTACTTTACCTTGTGATAAGATTATTTGCTGCTGAGAGATACACATTGCTTTTGAGCTAAAGGTTAAAAGTGATTTGAAAAGTTTTGACAAGTCTCTTTAAATTAAAATTAAAATCCCATAAACCTGCTCATGATAAGTTTAAATAGACATAATATTAGCTTCTTTCAGCTTCCCAATAATATTGTCCATATTATATAGATTATACTTCATTTAACATTATTTGTAGTATTAAAGTTTCCCATGCAATGTAGCATATCAGGCAGCAAGGAATCCTCAGCATTTTCAGGTTACATCTCATGCTTAAAAAACACGAAGTCCTTTGTCCTTAATGTGGTCACATCTTTTCACTTTGAAATGTTTTCCCCTCCTTTACAAGGCTTTGGCAATTCGAGCACATCTGGGTTTAACTTCAGCAACCCTGGCATCACAGCATCTGCTGGCCTGACATTTGGGGTATCCAATCCAGCCTCTGCAAGTTTTGGGACAGGAGGACAACTTCTCCAGCTGAAGAAACCCCCAGCTGGAAACAAAAGGGGGAAAAGATAAATATGAAAAAAAAGGATGGGTAGGATAGGGTCAAGTGAAAAAAGGACAATGCTTTCATTTAGTTCATCTTGAAAAGATATATATATATATATATTTTTAAACTGATATAGTAGGTGCTCTGTGTCCTTGGAGATTTATAACATTTTGCTACTTCTTCCCATTCTGGGCTAAAAACTGTCATTGTTACAAATGGCTATTTTTGTGAATCAAAGCTTCTTTGTCTTCTGTATATGTAATTATTAAGGAAACATATAAAACCATCTATTTAATGTAATGTTAGGAACAAAATATTTTTATCAATATGACTTACACCATACATAAATATGCATATTTGGTTTCTTTTTAAAGCGAAAGTATATTCTAATATTCAGAATCTTAAATCCATAGCGTCTGTTTTGTGATATGGCCTTTTAAAAACATCAGGGTGGTTTTGTGTATATGTATGTAAATATATACAGTACAAATGAATACTCATGTATACGAATTATATATAATGCATTTCAAACCATGTGGGTTAGTTCTAAGTGTAGGTTTGGGGTATTCTATCATGTCCTTAAATATCACTAGTATATGCAAGAGCAGTTGTAATATCTACTGCATGTAAGATATTGTGGCCTGTTTGAATTCTCTTTTTTCAATTCATTTTTCCTTCCATTCAAAGCATTAACTGAATTAGGTGTTCACTGTAAGCGTTCTATATGGATTTGTTTCTAAACTATTGCAATCTTTAGAGAGAAAGGCTTCAGAAAGCTTTTTGAGAATTTTTGGAATAGCCTCCATTTGAACAAAAAGTTCATGCGAGTGATAATCACTGGGTGCCCTCAGTTTAAGATGGACAGAATTATCATAGATGACACTGATAAAGTAAAGCTACATAAAATTCCCTGCAAATCTAATTTTCTGTAGCATGTCCCATGGGCTTTGTTTTCTCATATTGTATAGTTTATTAGAGATTACCTAGGCTTTGGCTGATGTAAACGAGATTTACTCGAATTTATGCTGTGGAGTTTTTCTACCCTTCTGAGGAAGACCAACCAACCTTAATCGCACCATTTCAAACAGAAGCATAAAATCTCTAACCTGGGATTGGTGCTGACCCAAGTAGATAACAGGTTCCTTGCTAGCTTACAAATCATAGATGAAAGATGTTTGCCAATTAAAAATTTGTTTCGGACAATTTCAGCAGAACAAGTCTTAGTCTGAAGCTGAGTTTATAGTATTGTTGCATGCTGAGCTGTATTCCTAACTAAGTGAATGTTTAAAGAGAAATAACAGGAATATTTATTGCCTTAAATGATGGGTTAGAATCCCAGTCCTTGAACTGTGTTGTTAGCGCTGACCCCATTTAGTTCACAGGGTTTGTGCCAGAGCCCTTTTTTTAAAGGGTCGGATTGTAAATCTCTACAGTACGTGTGTACAGAATTTTGGTGAAGTCTAACCTTTTTACACAGAGAATATTTTGTATATAACTCAAATAAATGTTCACAATTTGACTGAGGCACCTTTCAGAAACAAACAGGTGTATGTATATATCCTAGTTATGAAGTTGGCTGCTTTCAGTTCAGTACTATTTTTGTAAGTTCTGAATGTTTTATGTCATACAAGAAAGAGCGAGTTGTCTGGCAAATGTGAATTTTGAATGCGATAGATTCAGAGCCTATTTAGCACAAGGCTTTTCATATTGGTTGTGAATAGCACCAAAGTTCGACGGTTTTTCTTTCCTTTTTTTCATTGTGGAAGGAGAAAGTTTTTAATTTTTGTTGAATTAAGGAGGACTTAAGTGAATTTTATTTTAAATTTGTGTTGTGTTGCGTTTCAGTTAAAGTTAGCAGACTTGGTGTATGTATGTTATTGCTTTTTACACAAATAAAATGTTAAACCACTGAGTACTGTATATAATTTGTGACACTATTTTTTAACAGTACTGTCTTTGTCGATGTGTACAACTTTTTGTTCTCAATAAAATTGTTTGAAGGAAGTATGTTATTCACATTTGACAATATCTTGACCTTCTTGCTCTTTCCAATGCACAAAATCAGTTCTATGGTTTCTTTGAACACTAACATTTTGACCTCATTCTTTTCTACATGTGTGTGTGTGCATGTTTGTGTATATGGATTCATTGATAAATGTTTCAAAATAATTGACATACTATTAATTCTAATAATAAGCCAATTCAATCTATTTAAAAGTTACATTTTTGGATGACTTCCAGTGGATAGCGCGATGACAAGGCAGCAGATTCAGGAGGCTCCTTAGTCGAACTGCCTGACAGTATGTAGACTGGTTCGGTTTCATGCCTGGAACTGAACCTGAATTGTCCCAGAGAGGCAACAAAGGGAGGAAATGTTCTGCAGCCCCAGGGGAGGTGATGATCACCAAGGGACTTCTCAAAAGGTCTGCCTGGCTGTGCTATGGGCTCACAGCATTCAGCCACAGATGAGCCAGAAGCAACGATAGAAGCAGCTTGGAAACAAGCCACAAAAAAGCTATCAATCAACATCTAGCCAGCTGGGTGAGTTTAGAATTCTACACCAAAAGACCATGTTACCTGATTAAAAGAAATTTTTAAAAAGTTAACATCTGAAAGAAGAAAGAAATGGTGACCGAAAACGGAAAGATTTAATTATATATATTTTAAAAAGCCTTGGATTGAAATAAAATGTCTAGAGATGAACTGACATTTTATCCATGCTAAAACTTAAAAGTTACTGCCTTCATAGTACAAGATAGTAAAATTTGTAAGACTTTGTTGGATTTACTTTAAAAAGAAAAAGAACTTGGTGGAGAAATGAAAGTGGAAAGTGAAAGCTGACTCTGATCTCGGATTGCAGCTGCGTTTTGTTGATTCTACTGAGAGAATAATATTGAGATTTATAAAGAAGTGAAATCAGAACTTGTTGCTAAGTAAAATATAAAGAGGGGAAGCTATTAAAAATGATTCCACAAATATTAAAACGTAGGAATGAAATGATAATGACACTTATAGATGGATTTATGGAAATGTGTATAGAAAACACATGTTGTATGCATGCTGATCATTTGTCTAACCTTGACTCATACTTTGAAAGTTTGAGAACAGCACATGCAGCACTCAGGTTATCTGTTAGTCTGTTTCTTGTGTCCTATTTGATATAATTCAAAGCTGAGAACCGCTACTCACAAGCATAAACAAAGTAAGGGATGCAATCCCAAGTGCTTTCGTTGATTTAAGATTATTTGGCAGAGAATTCCACACCTTACGGATTCCATTTTCAGGCTGATTCCTATGGACAGCAGTCGATACAACTTCCCCCTGACAATCCCAATACAATGAGTCCCATGTCTGTCCTGTTCTCTCATATAGAACACACACAGGCCCATAGAGAGCTGAACCCTGCACACCAACCTATCCCAGCATGCTGAGCATCACACAGATCATGTGCTGGCAGGTAAACGCAACCTGCTGCTATGCAATGACATTGTAACCTTTTGTGTACTGGATGCACGGGGCAGATGTCAATAAGTGTGGATATCATTCATGCAGTGTACAGCAATTGCTCTCTATGACAGAGCCAATCCATAACCCTACACCAGCGATGTGCACCAATCTGATTCAGAGTAGAGTCACAGCCTGAGCTCTTTAAGGATCCTTCACTCCCTCTGAGCTCTCTCGTTCTCACTTATTTCCACCTATGTGAGCACCAGCTTTTTCCTCACTGATGGAAGCACTCCGATTGGATTGTTGGGCAGAGGGGCCGATAGAGTGGAGAGTGGGAAGGGGAAGGGAACCCTGCATCCCTCTGGCTTGCTATTAAAGAATGTTTTTTAACTTAGCTGAGGTGACGGCATGTGTACCGACAGAGAAGGCTTTGAGTGCCGCCTCTGGTTTGCCATCACCACCTTAGGGTCTTGCTGAGCATGCTGATGTGACCCTCTTGTACTGGCAGGGTTCCTTTCTCCAATTCTGATGGCTGTTAGTAGGACAATTTAGGTGCACTATTGGAAGACCTGAAAGGCCAGGTTGAGAACAGATTGTCCTGGAGAAAATCTCTGCATGAAGTCACTAAGAGTCGACACCAATTGGATAGTACAAAATCAGGCAGAGGAGCTTAGCAATTAGTTGCTCTAGTTCAGTTTGAAAAAGCCGCAACATTTGAGTCAGACAATTCCATTCGAAGGAACTGTACATTTTGAATGCAGTGTGCCACAATGTCTGATAACTCCCCCTGTTTTCTCATACAGAACAGCGACCTGAAGTTTGGCTCCGGGAACCGAAAAGTGATCTGTGTCATGGCTGTGCTACTCTTCATAGCCTTCAGTTTTGGACCTGTCAGGTGAGACGTCCTGGCACTTTGGGGGGGTCTCCATTCTCAGCTTGGGTTGTGAGATTGTGTTGCTCATCCTTCTCCATCTGAAGCTCTTTGAAGTTGCTGAATTGCTGTGACAATCAGCTTCATTTGCTGTAGGTGTGCATGGACAATGGTCATTCAGACATGTTTGTATTTGTTCGGTAAAATGTCTCAGAAGGATTTCTCTTCGTGTGAACCTGCTTCTGGGAAGAATATTGCCTGTCAATGAATTCACTTCCAGAGAGCTATATGGGAGTCTGTGTAGGAGAGGAGCAGGTGGAGATGAGGGTGGGGTTAAAGTTTAGAGTCCTTACCTTCCCACAAGAGACATAAATTCAACCTCCTGTGAATTCCATTGTTCCTTATTTAGTGCTAATTTAGCTTGCCCATTAGTAGATAGAGTCATGTCAGGTGCAAGAATCCGGGAACAAGAGTAGAGTTCAAAGCAGTAAAAGTTCAAAGGTTTTTTGCCTTCATTTGTGAGTAAAGGTTTATTTCATGCTACCTATGCACAAGAACCTGGATCTACTAACAGTCAAGCCAAATTGGGTCTAGGTAAGAGTCAATGGACTTAGCTTTCTTGTGGGAACGTAAGGATTCCAAATTATTGTGTTTAACCCTGCCTGCTCATTTCCTACAGCCTACAGTGTTTCCCCGAAAATAAGATACTGTCTTATATTAATATTTGCACCCAAAGATGCGCTAAGCCTTATTTTCAGGGGATGTCTTATTTTTCCACTGAGGCCGCCCAGAATCGGAAGTCCGAGGCCTTATTATCGGGGAGGTCTTATTTTCGGGGGATGCCTTATATTTCAATGAGAGGCAAAACTGTA
>JANHFO010005286.1:78899-96577 GCA_032468095.1 Pareas carinatus
CACATATTGTAAGCTATAATTTTGTTTATTGTTGTCTAATAAAAACTTTTTCTATAAAAAAAAAAAGAGTCACTAGTCACTAACCATGTTGAATGGATGCTCCATGATGACAATGCACCAGCTTAGACAGCTCTCGCAACACGCTAGTTTTGCACAACACAATTTATGGTACTTTTCTTCAGATGCCAAACCTCAACCCCGAATTAGTTTTTATATAAGCAAGAGAGCAGAATTAGATGGCACCTAATCCAGAGATGCAGGAATAAAAGACAGAAGGAAAACAACTTCCTGATCTACAAAAGATTTCTGAAAATTTTACTTTTCTGCTTGGCGTTTAGCTCTTTCTTTCTTTTTCACTGAAAAAAAATCTTGGAAGAGTGCCATAGGATCCCACTTCTATATTGCTGCCCAGAAAACTACATGGACATGTTCTGATATCCACTAGGACAATAGGTGTCCATTCCTTTCCTTCTCCCAAAGCCATGAATCCCTAAGCCTGGGCAAGCAACATCTGTCTTGACACATTCAGAGGAAGAGCATCAAAACAAACAGAATAATTCAATCCTGACCACAGGGTCCCACTGTCTATTTGTTGGAGTAATTAAAAAAAGATGAGATTCACCACCAATTAACCTACCAAGTGCTAATTAGTGTTAATGAGGATTCAAGGCACTTGCTGTAGCTTGACCCAGAATATCCTCCAGGGTTCACTAATTGGCTGATGATAAAAATGGGGCATAGATGCAGAAGGAAGGATGGATAGACAGATGTAACTGCATGGGTCCATCCATTCGGGTCTCAAAAACATTCCTGTTGATTCTTCTCCATCACTTTTCCACAACAAAAACAAGAACTCCTGTTTCTCAGAGCAATGCTAGCTGGGTATTTGTAGATAACTTTTAAAAACTGGGGTCACTTATAAAATACAGAAAACCTCTTTTAGGCAAACCTTATCCAAATGAGCAGGATCACTGCTGATTTCTTATGTGGCTAATTGCTGCTTTCTTATTCTTTTTAGCAGGAGTTGCTTTCAAATAAATGTATTTTGAATTCCAAAAGCTGGACCAGCAGCAGCCTGGGGACCTTAACTCAGAAAAAGATAGAGACATTCAATATTAAGCCAAAAAGAAAAGGAAAATGGGATAAGCAGGAAAAGTTTCTTTTGTAAAACATTTATTTTTGAAGACTGCTATGCCATGAAATAGTTGATATTCTCTACTAAATACACAGATTGCTTATTGAAATGAGTATGTGCTCATTTCAAAATGCATGGCATATTTAAGGTATAGGCCCTGCAATTTCCCTTAGGTTCTTTTAAAGATTGCTTAATATTTTTATCACTTTTATCTATTCATCAATGGAGAATATCTATGTGGTCATTAGGAAACAGAACCAATCCAGCATTTGCACATGTATGCACATTACAGACACAAATATTTATGTACACAGATACATGTATATGCATGTAATAACTTCCTTTTGAATGTCATGTAATTGATAAATCCTATCTATGTCTATTAAAAAGGGGTGTGTCTATTTTTAATGTGTTACATATACGAGGTGCGATCATTATATTTCAAGACTGCACTCGCTGTGGGGGAATGGATCACATGATTGCCATGCGTGCGCAGCAGTGACATATAACGGCCTTGAGGAGAAGCTACACAAAGTTTCAAAGTGTTATCTTCACTGAGTCCTGTGTTACAGATAATTTAGTGAGCACGTGCATTCATGCATTTATAAAATAAATATTGTCAATCCAAACCCATGGAATGTTAAATGGATGCTCCATGACGACAATGTACCAGCTCACAGAGCTCTTGCAACACGCTAGTTTTGCACAACACGACATGGTCGTCGTTTCTCAGCTTCCGTATTCACCAGATTTGGCACCCTGTGACTTATTTCTGTTTCCAAAGATGAAATTGAAGCTGAAGGGTTGCCGTTTTGGCACAATGGAGGATATCCAACGTGAATTGCAAAAGGTGCTTGACAGGTTTGAAGAATGCGACTTCCAAGAGACATTCCAAAAATGGAAGAGGCGCTGGGATAGGTGTACAGCTGCCCAAGGGGACTACTTTGAAGGGGATGGCAGCCAAATTTAAATCAGGTAATTTTATTTCAATTTATGGGACTATTCATGGAATTTAATGATCACACCTTGTATATGTATAGGATTGCAACCTTAGCTGGCACAGGGAGACAGGATTTTATTTTTGTTCATACTTAACAGCTGATTGTGACAGGAAGTAAAGTTCCAATAAAATTTTAGGAAAGGAATATAGAGATGGCACTTCATATTCCCACAATCGTGCATGAAAAAATTGCTTTTAATAATAGTTGCCTCTAGCAACTTTTCATGGGTTCTATGGTTTTGTTTAATTACCTCAAACTGCTATTAGTATCTGCTGTTTAGGGAGTGTTTTCATTTGAATACAGGGATGAATTACTTGTCAACTTTTGTTTTGTGAAGTTTCCAGATCTTTAAAGTAAACATAGGAAAATCTAACCCTGGATTTGATGCGGGAATCTGAGTTAATAGTAATGAGATGGAGTTATTTCTAAGTCCCTTGCTGTAACTCTGCACTCTTAATCAACTCCCTTATAATTCCCATTTTATACTGGGTCCTGTTTATTCCATTTGTTCAACTGTAAAGCACAGGTGAAAATCTAGGCCAATGTTTCTCACACATCTTAAACTTGCCAAGATGGAGCAATACTGCTCTAAGCCAATGTGCTTCTCAGCATGTAACTTCAGGCAGGACAAAAGTGAGACATTCCACCTCCGTGACTCTTAAGGTAAGAAGAAATGCTATTCTTATGTGAATATAACATTCTAATTTAATGGCTAGAGTCCTTTCCTTGAACTCGGGCTATTGTACTGAACATGTTTGTATCATTAGGAAGCCACCTGGTGTATTAAAGTATGCCAGCAAGGATACCTGTTGTATGGGGAAGGAGGGGCAGGGGGTTTCCCCTCTAGCAACTAGATAGGCACCAATATTCTTAGATCCTGTCAAAATAAAAGAGATCAGTAGCACAGCTTCCAAGGCTGGCCATACACCTCTTTGTATCAAATTAGATGTCATGAGAAATTTAAAAAATACAATCCAACCCCGACTCCAGGGTTACAATCCAACTTTGTTTCTTGTCAATCAGATTTTGTCTAGAGACTAAAAGGATCTCAGGCTTTGAACCAAGAATGAGGAAAGATCTGGTTTGTTATGCCTGATTAAAATCAAAGTGGCAGCCAGAGTAACTGTACCTTTTGACCATGAACTTAAACATAGTTTCAGTCAGAGAAAGTAAATGAAACTTAGGGTGCCTCCCCCTCCTCTTTTCTTATCAGCTGCAGTTTAGAACACTTTTCCTTCATCATGGAGTTTAAGTACATGGAACAGTCCCATGCTCTTCTGTGCAGCCTTTATCAAATTCAGATATACTTAGCTTCATGAAAACATCTGCAACAGATCACAGATAATTATTTTTGTCTTGAGAACCCAAAGTAGTCCATACCAGGGTTTGAAGGTTGCATAGGTATATACGTACATAGCCTCTCCATTCAAACATAATTCAAATTATTGAGGCACATAATGACTTGTGGAAGGAACAGTTTAAGCTCCTCCACTTCCAATAATCATTAGCTCCTTTTGCCAAATGCTAATGAAAGATGAGATACAGTCATTTCCCCTTTGTTTTCATATCCTCTCCCCATTACTGCCATTGAGGCAGTTGCTGATAATACAGCCTTTCATATGGCTGTTCAGACTCTGAGATTGTTGGGAACTGCTTTGAAAAGACTCATGCTTAATGAACATTGGGCAACTGTATCATATGAACACAGCCTATCATCCTTCATAAAACTGACTCATTACTTAACCAAGATCTGTAGAGTCAGAGGAACCAATTTTTTTGCAAATGTTCTGAGAAGGCTCTCATAGGGCAATTTAACAGCTACAGAAGTGGCCACCTGGTCTGGACAAAATTGGAGAGAAAACCAAGATTAGATCACAAAATAGGACTCTGCATTTAGTCTACGGGTTTTCTTAACTTTGTTCTAAAGTATGCAGTGAACAGGAAGTATCTGAGATATTTTCAGGGCCAATATTAGAGTGTCATCCTAGTAATGTATTGTCAGGTTCATTTGCATAGCAAAGAGAAGCTCTCAGCCAGCTCTCTAGGCAGTTTTGCCCTCATTATTTCTCTTTTTTCATTTACCATTCTCACAATGATTGCTTTGATGACCATGATTTCCACATGCTGCTCAGTGATGTATAATGTAACTCCTATCAATGGGAGTGATTTTAAAATCATAGAACTTGTTTTCCCATCACCTAACTGCTAAGCAAGAAAATCCATAGGTGTTTTTTAAGGCTATTTTTTTAAAATGCATGTTTACACAGCTGCCTAAACTCTGCATAACTTTACAATCTTTATTTTTAAATCTACATTCCTGGATTATTGACTTAGTTATTAGCTTTCTAGACCACCACAATCATACAACTCTTGGCAGTGTAAAGAAAGCATAATTATAAACATAGAAACAAAACATAAAGGGTATAATAAATATAATACATTAAAACTAACAACTTAATCAGACCAATAAAAACATTGGCATCTTTTCAAGTAATTTAAAAAAACTATAGAAAAGCTCCACTTCAACTTGTTTATGAAAGACTAACAATGCTAAACTAGCCTAGGGGAAGGGGCTCCTGTGACTCCCTTATTACGGGAAACCTTCAGCTGTGGTATGAGTCACTTCATGATAACGGGATATTATGAACAATTTTTCCCAAGAAGTTCTTATTCAGCAGGTCATTTCTAACAAACATGATTAGAGAGTTGCTTAAATAAAACTTACATCTTTATAGATTTACACAATAGCTACTGATCTTGTAGGTAAAATTCTATACTGTACCACAGTGAGATATGTGTGATCTTGAACCTTATCAACACACACCCTTCTTTAAAACATGTTCACGTGATTCAGTAACAATAGAACATCCAATTTAAGTCTATCTCAGAAAATCAACCAAGCCTCTCAAGTACTTTTCAGTACTTCCTGAAATATCTACATAGTAGCAGCCATTGGTAGCAGTTCTCTTTGGTACTTACATCTCCTGATTTTCCACACTGAATGTCAGGATCCTACTGACTTAAGATGGGATTATGGCACTGAAAGTTATTTCTACAAATCTTTGAATGGGATATCTTAAATGAAGGAGACTGTATTTTAAGAAACGAAAAGGCATGGAACAAGAAAACCAGATCTTGATGAAATCGGTTTATAATCCAGATTTTGGGATGTGGGAGTGGGAGGAGATCTCTTAGTGGAATATATTCTGCAGGAATGACTCCTAATAGAAATGACATTTATATTGAAGAAACTGGGAGGTAAACTCAATTTTTGGTAAGTAAATCAACTGTAATTTCATTATAGTTTGTCTTACTTTACAGAGAACAGTTGAAGGGCTGTTAATGGACAAATCTTTATTTAAAGGCTTTAGAGTCTAAAGCCAGATTAAAGATATTAAAAAAAAACTCCACAATGGAGACAAGGACTTTGAAGCAGCCCATCAAAAGGCAACCCCTGGAGGACAAACAGAGTAGGTGACCAACAACTCGCCAAATCTCAAGTTTTCCCCATCATGGTGAAGTATTACATTGTTGTATTATGCTTATATGTACAAATGATTATGAATGTATCTTATGATTGCAATCATAGTTTGTTTATTGTATGTAGGTAGGTATAGAGCATGTATACCGGAGACAAATTCCTTGTGTGTCCAGACACCCTTGACCAATAAATTCTGATTCTAAATTACAGCCATTATTTCTAAAATTACAAGAAAATTATTGCATACATATAAACAGCATGTATGTTTGACATTTTAAAGTTTCCTAAGTTTTTGGCCACAATTATATACACCTTGGATGATTTCATGCTAAATCAAAACAACATAATTACCAGCAGAGGCCACAAACAGAGGTGAGTGGGAAGAATGGAAATAACACAATTTTTTTAAAAAAAAATTGTATCCCAATCTATCCTTAGATTGCACTATTAGAAAATCCCCAGTGCACTGATTTTCCAAATGCCTGACTTCTGAAAGACAAGCACATTTTCAAGCAGGTGTGAAAGAGCCAGGGCACAAACAAGGCAAAAAAGAGAGATCGGTTCTCAGAAGGCCCTAAAGAGGCCTCATCAAAAGCACGACACATCAACTTCAGGCAGACTGAGACACTCCACCATTATCTAGTTTGCAGATGGACCACCCAGGAAACCTGGGTGCAATTAAGAAAGAGAAAAAACAAATGAAGAATGGAGGAAGAGAGGAGGGGGAGTCCTGGGGGGGAGGAATGGGCCAAAGGGCTGACAGGGATTCCTTATATTGTCTGCTTGCAAGCCTACCGAGAACGAGGGAAGCCAATTAAAAAAAAGAAAGAAAGAAATACAGACGAAAGAGATTGGAAAGGGAACATAATAAAACAAATAGCCAAGAAAGCACACTCTCTTGGAATGAATCGGAACATGGCAGTGCAATTTACAGAGTGGCAAAACAGTAAGTCAACAAGACAGAGGAAAGCGGATTGCACCCGCAGACATGTTTATGCACCACCGTTGAACACATTTGCAGATGCACACACACAACCATCCAGGTGACGACGATCAGAGTGTATCATAAACTAAGAGGATGATTCCTCAAAGAGCACATGGGACAGCTGGAACCGGACATGCAGGTTTGTTTTTAAATAGCTGAAAGCACTTGGGGTGGGGGGAGCAAAGAGAACTGAAATTAGTCCTTCCTTCCTTCCTTTAACAGCTGATAATCAGAAGGATTTCAGCTTTTTTAAAAATAGGAGTCATCTGCATCACATCTGAAGAAGGATTAGAGACTGGAACCAAATACACAAAGCTGAAGTCTTAGATCCTGACTTCTGTTTTTGAAGTACAATGGACTATGTTTAGTACAGAATGAGAACAAAATACGTTTTTATAAGCTATAACTGCAACTACTTATAATCAATGTGATTGTGAAAATCAATCAGGCAATGTCCCATAGGGATAAATATACAGGTAAAAAGTGTACAGAGTCCAGAAACACAAAGAAGCATTTCAGGACCAGAAAAAAAATAAGTCTATTCTTTAAATTTAGAAATGATTTCCTAGGCCAGCTTTCTTCAACTGGTGGAGGCTGGGGGGGAGAAATCTGATGTGTTAAATAGGCTATATATATAATATGAACTCTACTCCAACTCATAAACTCATATCTAGAGAATCATCAGGTTGGAGAAGGCAGATATAGGCAAATATATAAATCTACCCCCACATCTAATGACACGAGCTCTACTTCACAAAAGTTTATGGCTATTAATAAAAAACTGTTCATTTGAAAAGGTGACTCATTTGGACTATTTTAGGTTTGCCTCCAACAATGGCATAAATCTAAGCAATTCAATGACATTACCTAATTGGGTTAAAAACAACAACATCCCAGATCTTGGAATCTTTCATTTATTTAGGCAAAAGTCCTGTGATTTGACAGCACTATGGAAGCAAATGGAGTGATAGATTTATTTGTCCATAGTCAAAAAGTGGCAATTAATTTACCAGAAACAGATGAGTCTCACCCAAGATCTTGCCATACAAGGCTGAAATTTCTCTTTGAAGCCCCCTTCTGTTTACCCTGGTGTTTGAGAGGGTTTGTTTAAAATCATGCTTAATTATTGTGAAAGGTCCTCTACGCATCACACAGAGCCATATTGTTTGAAGAACACGTATGAGTTACAAAACCTTTCTGAACTTGTGACACTTTCCCATTTGCTGAAGCACAATTGCCTTATAAAAAGGGCTAACCAAAACCCTCTGAAGCTCAAAGAAGGAGCTGCAAGGAGGGGATGGGCTGGACAAAACTCTCTTCAATGTCTTTCACATCAGTTTTTTTTTTAAAAAAAATCCACATAGCATATGCATTCGTTCTAATTTCCAGAGGATCAAGTGACAATACAGAAGCACTTAAGATATCACTCAAAGGAGAAACTTGTTAATAGTTTAGAAGTGAAATTTGTACATGCTGAAAGATAGCGTTAGCTGGCCTATCATGGACTTAAGCATGGAAATAATACTTGTACTACTCAAAAGGACTATGGCATGCTTAAATAATATGTTGGACAAGTCTATGTTCTGTTGGGTAATGTTTGAAACTGTCAGTGAGACAAAATAAATACATTTATTTTAATATACTCAGAGGTCATTTTGAATTTGAAATATTCAGAGGTTACTTTGAATTCAAAAATTAGATGACTATCAACTAAAGTCAACCAAGCTTTGGACTTTTGTTTCTAAACTGTTTTCTACCAAGCTAAGTCTCAAAAAGCCGTTTGTGCTATCAAGTCTCTGAATAAGATTAAAATAGCTTTTCAGATCCTAGAGGTTTTAATGAGTGTTGATACTTTTCTATCCTTAAATTAAAGATCAAATACTAATGCAAATTTCTTAGTAATCCAGTAATAAATTCTCCAGCTTACTTCAATAACTCTGATTCATTTTAACTAGGGTGGTAGTCGTAAAATATTTTGAAAAGATGGATCTAATCTTTATCCCCAATCTTTAATATGGTCTTAATATATTTTTGTTCCTAACCACAACATAACGAGCCAAACCAACATTTTAAAGAAGAAGCAACTTGAAATAAAACTTCAGATTGGCAGCACATCTAACAAAAATATTACAAGCTGTCATGCAAAAAAAAACAACTACACATGGAGCCTCGCATTTGGCCTCATGTATCAACAGATAAGGGATGGAGCAGTGAAAGATGGAAGGTTTTTCTTAAAAAAAATTTAAATGAATAACATGGCTCTCCTGAAGGTAACCATTATGTTGCAATGCATGGCAAAAATAATGAAGAGGCAGGAGGAGGGGAAAAAATGGATCTGGCATGCTTCCAGTTAAAATGGAATTGACCCCACCTCTTTCCATTGCTATCACGCAGCATAGATTTCCTCAGCTCTTTGGATTTAGCTTCCAACTCTTGAACCTGCTCCAGCAAAGTTTTACGGTAAGAATGCTTGGCCCTGCATCGTAGGAGAAAGACACACACAAAAAAGAAACTAACACATTAACTTTCATTGACTACACCAGAGTCAGGTTTCCTGTTCAAGGTCAGACAGCAGGAATGACTAGGCTGGCCGATGAGCTGTGTGTTGTCCCTGGATCTCTTGTAATCTTTCAGCCAATGTTGAGCACAACTGAATTTCAGCCAAAAAAGATGAATAATCTTTTCAAGAATACATACGTGGTTGAGTTAGCTTTAAGTATTGGAGCCACAAGTATACAGAAATATAAGAAATATTCATACAAATAAAATACTAATCTGTTCCATCATGTATGCGGCCTACTCTAACACTCAAAAAGTAATTCCTAAAATCTAGTAATTCTTGGAAACAGGCTTTATAAAGAAAAGTTGAATTTTTCATTCATATTGTCTTATTGGATGAATACATTGTCATGGTTTATGAAGATAATGCTCAAAGTTCAAAGATGAACCTTGAAGGAACCTCTGCTAGAATGTATTTGATGGATAGAGATTGCTGGAAGATGGAAGTCTTGAGCCACGTATTGTTTTTAAAATGACACTCAGCACCTTAAATTACACCCAGAAGTCAACTGGCAATTAAGTACAGCTCTTATAGTTTGGATTTTTCTCCAGGGAAACTGAGAGTTACTCTTAATTACATGAGTCACTATGTTCTGTATCAAATGTATTTTCTGAGTGATCTTCAAGGGCGGACCCATGCAGAGTGTCACAGTCCAAATGAGACATGGTCCACGGCATGAGTAGCACTTCTTGGTTCCAAAATTGATACCATTGAAGTATTAGATAAGAGTTGTGCAAACACCTTCTAACCACAACTGCCCCTTGCTCCTTGACCAGGAGTTATGACCCAGGATGACCTACAAGTTGTGAAATAGTTTAATTTGAAAGAGCACAACACCATTCAGAATCAAAGAAGAAATATCAGTGATCTTAGCTTTCAAATCACAACCACTCCATCTTGGTGAGATGGAGTCTGTTCTTCCTCAGAGAAATCCAGTTCCTGGAATAGCACCTCAACAGCGTCATTTGCCTTAGGGCCAAAATATATACCAAAATATTACCCACATACAATTGATACTATATGTCATGCTGTCAGATAATCCCTTCCAGTGGCTTTATGTAACTGCTAAATAGAAATGAGAAAATAGAGCCTTGTGGGATCTCATAATGTAGTGTTGTCGAGTTCAAAAACCCAATTCACTGGCTAAAACTATCTCTAGAGGAAAGAGGACAACCACAGCAAAACAACGTCTTCATCCAGAGGTGATGAAGAGACATGTTAATTGAATTTATAGATCAAGTAGGATTGGAGAGCTGCACTCCCCATGAAGTTCTCTAGTATCTATAGTAAAAAAACCTGAGATATCCTCTCAGGGTTTCCCAGTGTTGGCCATTTTAAGGCGGTGGACTTCACTTTTCAGAATTCCACAGCCAGCCATGCTGGCTGAGGAATTCTGGGAGTTGAAGTCCACCCGCCTTAAAATGGCCAAGATTGGGAAACCCACACTAGATGATAGCAAGACAGCCTCTGTTCCTCCTTGTTTTCATCTACTTGTTCTTAATGTTTTGTAGCTCAGATATAGTAGTAAAAAGAGAGAGGGAATGAAAAAGAGAGAGAGGGAGATCTTGACATTCCACTCTATTTTCTCACATTCCATTGAATGATTTCCTTTTACTTTGAGGGCAATAGCAAAAAAATAATAGTATTTTTGTAGTGGCTGCAAAAGCTTCTTCAGCTTTTGTTACTATCATGGATGTAACTGATTGGAATAGGTCATCAAAAGATTTTAAAGTAAAAAAGCAATGCAATACAGTCTCACCCACATATACAGATTTTTTTACACACTCAGTGTAAAACAGTGAAACTTCATTAATGAGATATGATTAAATTATTCTTTTTCTTTGTACTTTCAAAAGTGTAGTATCATCTTAATAAAGACGAGAGGGAAAAGATAGTGTTTATGCATTTCTTTCTAGGGAGATTTTTTTTTGTCCAGTATATTTCTCTAAGATTTTTTTTTTAAAAATTAACTCACAGACATGCTTGATACAATTAACACGAGAGATTTTCAAAATTAAACTGCAAAGGGATCTCTTCCAGTTTATTTGCTTGTTCTTCTGGTTTTTTAAAAAAAACATTTTAAAAAGCCTGTCAGAATCAGCTTCTTCCTTTCTCCAGCACTTCCAGCAATGGACAGAAAAAGGTACATGATTGCATGGCCATTCAAGAAGCATAGTAAAAAAAGGTCTCCAATTTGCAAATAGCTCAGCCCTACTGTAAAAGAAGATGAAATAAACTTATTAGTCACTTTCTGCTTTTTAGATAGTTAAGAACACCCATTTTCTACTGCAGATTCTGTTTTCCTATGGAAGAACAGTGATAGTTGGACTTTCTCCTGTTGAAGATTACATGAGATGAATCCATTTATTTCCATCAGAACACATTGTAGAATGATTTTTAATCCAAAGTAATCCAAGTTGGGAATAATTAAGTCTTCAAGACTTGGGATACTGAAGAAGATAGCAAAAAGTTGTCTTCTTACCAATAACATTTTGCTCCCTTTTCAGAAGCTCATTTTCTTTGTACAGAATGAAACATAGCAAAGGGCTTTAAAACTAGCTCCATACTCAATCAATAAGTTTAAAATATGATCCTTTATGGAAATGTTGGTAAGGAAACCAACCCATCAAGAAGTCCATTCATTCTTTGTAACAGTGATTTAAGAACATTTTAGGTTATACTGCTTGCGTTTGAGTGTCACAAATTCAAGTTAAAGATTTAAACCTTAATGCTCCGTCACTTCATGTCATCGCAACAGCTGAAATATGTAATTTATCAAAAAAAATCTTGATTGTTTTAAGCAGAAGCTGAAAAGTCATGTACCTTAAAGACATTCCATTTATTTAAGATGAAACAGTAGCAAAAGGGGAGGAAACAGCTAGAAACAAACAAGAATTTTCATTTGGAAAATCGTAATATTTTGCATTAAATATTCATCATTATTAAGTACCATCCTATATTAATTTTGATTTTTATATTCATTAAAAAAGGAATGTTATGTGTACCTTCATAGATCAGGAAAAGGAAAGCTGTCTAAGAAAATAAGTGGCTGCAGATTTGCAGAGAATTTAAAAAGAACCATTAAGGCAGATTACCACTTTGTATCCATCTAAGTGATTTAGATTAAGGGTTGGCAGCCACAGAACTCACCTGAAATGTTGCAAGTTTAAGCAAATAGCATTTTTTCAAAAGAATGCAAGTAATAACTTACGCTCTCCATGCCACATCTTTAACAAGGCACGCTGTGGGCACCAACAATAAACCAATCCAGAAGTGTCCACATCTCAGTACCATTCCTGCCTGCAAAATGTAGTAATAAATACAGCATTAATTATACATGACCCTTTTTGGGTTGACTGAAATGAAAAAGTAAGATGTGATCATTGCTAAGAAATCTATAACATAAAATCCTGAAAACCAAAGAGGTTACTCAGTCAAATTTCTTTGAAGTTATCCCTCCCAAAGATGGATATACAACTCTGTCCTTGGAGGGACAAATCTAACTTCAACATTTTTCTGCAGTGATACAATGCTACTATCTAAACTTTGATTTTGAAAGGCATGAAAAGATCATTTTCTAGATGCATTCTAGATAAGAATAGCTCTCCTGTGAGCTTTACAGAAGAAAGGAAGGTCCTAGTGGTACTGTCAATAGGACTTTGAATGAAAATTCTCTGTTTGGATATTCCCAGTGTATAATTCTTAATTCAGTAGACAGCACAGTTTATGGTCATTACAAATGGTAAAATGGCTGTTGATAGTACATCCGCTTTTCTCACAATAACACTTTATTTTTATCACTATAAATGTTTACTTATAAAGATAATATATTTTTTAGGATTATTCCAGGACAGAATAGCTGAATATTTTAAAAACCTAAGTTTTAGGAGAAAAGGCAGAGTTATATTTGGTTAAAACAAATACCTACATCACTTGAGTCTCTTTCTCCTGAAAACTGACCATTTATCTGGTCTCCCAAGTATATTGCAATGTTCACTCTGCTAACAAACAGGCAGTTGCAGAGCCTAGAGCTGATATGGAACAACATATGTTGAATAAATCAGTATAGATTTTAAATAGATCTCGGGATTGCTGAGAGACTGATCTGTCTTATACCAGCTTTCCCCAGGCTAATGTATTCCAGATGTCTGAACTATTTTTGCTGTGAAATTAATGTAGTTTAATACTTCTAAAAAATACCAGTTTGGGAAACACTCACATTAGAATATGATAGTTTTATTTGGATGTTTTGCTGGGTGGGAGGGATCATTTTACAATTCATGTATGTTTAGCCTTAAAACTGTAGTTGGACCACAACAATCACAGACGAGTAATCTTCAATATATTTATCAGTTTTCTGAGTTTAATTCTCTGTGCGGTTGGTGGAATGGCAGATATGTGGCAAATCTGGTAGCCAATTAAACATGCTAAGACATTTAGTGAAACCCTGGAACACAGCACACAAATAGGAGGCAAATATATTTGAAAAGTAGAATCAATGTCAGTATTTTGGATTCTGTTGCCTAATACAACCACATATTCTCCTACCTAATCAGTAAAATTATCCATTTCTTAATAAAATACATAGAAAGAATAGTAAACGGTTAGGATGACTTACATACTTTTCTTTCCTTGCTGATAAATGAATGCATTTCATTGTTTTAAAATAACGCTACTAATGTTTGTATTTTAATAATCCACCCAGAGAAATATTTACATGAATACAGATTTTAAGAAAAATAAACTCTCATCCACACTCATCAAAGCCAAATCTGAAATCATTCCATATTTATATGTAGAATGAAGTATTGCAGGATAGCTGCAGACTGCCAGGAGTTTGATCCTGACTGTCTCAAGGTTGACTCAGTCATTCATCCTTCTGAGGTCGGTAGAATGAAGATTCAGATTGTTGAAGGCAATATGCTGACTCTGTAAACTGGTCAGGGAGGGCTTACAAAGCACTACGAAGCGAAAAATAAGTTTAAGTGCTATTGCTATATAGATATAGATGGCATGTTTGGTGAAAACCCATGGACATATATAGGCAGAGATATATTCCATATCACAAGAGCAATCTTTACACCTTGTCTCTGTAATGGGTTGCTTTCAAAGATTTGCATGATAGTTGTAAAGTCCTAATTATGTGCTTTTTTCAGATCTGGCATAGTTGATCATTTCCTATACTTTTTGGAATATTGTGATCTTCGTTTCAACAAATATGGAAAAAGTGGTTCCTTCTTGAAACTTTGCTTCCAGCTTCCATCAGTCACAGGCAGGGATGGTGGAATTAGAATCCAAACCAGTGTTTCTTAACCTTAACAACTTTAACTCTGCTGGCTGGGGAATCCTGGGAATTGAAGTTCACACATCTTAAATTTGCCAAATACTGGTCCAAACAATGTGGAAAATACCCAACTGCATTTGCCGGCACACTGAGACATAGATGCTGAGATCTAAAGAGTTCTGAAGACACCTTGGATTGAACTGAGGACATTTTATCAGTTAAGAGAGGGTTCATTACTGAATTACAGCCACTCCTTGGAAACGCAAATCAAGGCTTTTTACCAATTCACTAGAATGCCACCAGCTCTCACCCGTGTGATCCAATTATTGCTTATTTGCAGCAAGTGAACCATATCCTATTTTCTACTCAGAAAATGGAGGGTATAGTCCAGTACCTCTATTTATAAGACAGAGTCACAGGGATCAGGTGCCAGTCAGTTTCTGAGATGCCAATTTCCCCATAATATTTGTTTACAGAAGAATATAAATGCAAACTGTTGACTTAGAATTACACATCACTACACATATTTTTGTAAAGTGATGCTACATTGAATCTCCATAAACAACTGAACTCTTTTCTGCAGACAGAGTTTCAGTGGAGGTTTGTTCCAACCCTAACTAAAAAACCAATAGATTGAAGCTGAAATCTTTGGCCTAGAAGACAAGGGTTCCATCACTGTGTCACACACCCCTTTCACATATTCGGTCCCTTTTAATCCTGGTTTTTTTTTTGCTCTAATCACTATCACATCTTTTAAAAATATAGTTTTTATACCATAGAAATAGCAGAAATGTAGGTGCATCCTTATGCATTTTTTAAAAAATGGGCTCCCCAATCTATCTTATGCTTTTCTATCTCCACTTTAAAGTTGAGCACATATATTTTATAATGGGAAATGTCATAACAAGAGACTTGAAAGAGGATCGCATACCTTGAAAAGATACTTTACTGTAAACATTTGTAGGAGGCCATTTTTAAAAAATAAATAGAAAACAAAAATTCATAATACAATATCAGATCTTAAGCAAAGATGAATTTATAAGATTACTGAAGGCAAATGGGCTTTATAAGACCATTTGTCTACAACAGTGCTATGAAGAAAATGAGAACTGACATACAAGCAGTATCGTCTATTTGCATCTCAAATTTTGAAATGTTCAGTATTTAATTTCTGAGAAAAATATATCTTATCCATATGTATTAGTTCTTAAAACTTGCTTATTATTATGTTCCAGACATAGTCAAAATTACTGTGTAGCAAATATAGTACCAGATTCCTGGCACAGCTCTGATCAGGAATTATGTGTTCTCAAGAGTCAATCAGCACAAAAGAGGACAAAACATATATAATCATATAAAACATCATAAATATATAACGTTTTCTAGTTACTCACCATTCACGATAGTTGAAAATATCCTCTACAAGCTTCAAAGAATAGAAACAATGTACAGTAGAACTTAATTCAGCTCTATCTGCTCCACTAAAGTACATTTAAGATTCTCTTGCTATGCTGTTCCCCTAATGCATCATTATCTTAAGTTCCAAGTACCTTTTGAAGAATGTCTAGATAAGCTTTTCTTGTGGAGCAGAGAAGTCAGTCACCATGCTCCCGGACAGCTTGATTATTTTGACTAACTCATCCTTCAAATTGCTGCATGTATGTCCAATCTCATTCAGAAATATTCAATTCCATTGTATATGGGACTTAAAAGCAATCTAATTCAGTTGCCTAGATTTGTCCCTACATCAATAAGATGTCCTTGAGCAGCTCTCATACTTTCTGCTAAGGAGACTACATTTCAGAATGGAAGAAACAATTATGACTCTCACAAATCAATAACTGTAGGCCTTGGCTGAGGAAAAAGAGGAAGAAATCTAATAGCTTTACTATTTATGCTTTTTTCTAATTAACATTACTAGGAAAAACACTGAGTGGAAGTATTTAATAGAGGTCGTAATGCAACTTGTTCTCTAGAACTCTAGGTACCCTACTTGCACCTTTACAATTAATGACTTCCACAAGGACATAGGTCCAAAGCCTTTCTGAAGCCTTCTTCATAATCCCCAACATCTGTTCCATCTTCACTCCAGACTACTTGTGGGAATTTGCTGTAGCAGCACCACCAGATATATAAATGTGTCAGCCAGTCCTGAGAATCCTGGACAAAAAAGCAAATTTCTCATTTAAGCTATTCACTATAGAGAGGAAGCATCTGTTCAAAATTGTATCCAAAATAAGGAGTTTTAAGAAAAGGGAAAGAAGTCTTATAATTGACTGCACTCTTTAAGGTATGACAAGAACACAACTCATAGCGTTCTTGCTAAAAGAGCCCCATTAATAATATAAATAATTTGCTTTCCTTTAAACACACCGTTGTAAGACAATTTATCATAGCTATCTATTGAACTGTAGCTGATGCACATGATCTTTACTGTAGCATGGATAAGCTTTAGGTCAGGCAGTTGCTGGTGCATAAATCAAGACAGATAAAGGCAAAGGTAACCTGATAGCAAATAACTTCCAAATGCAACAGCATCCACTTGGTAACAACAGAATATAAACTGAATATTCTATCCTCCCTGCCAAGCTAGTCGTATCTTTTTTCCACCAAAAATTCAGAAACAGTAGGAAACCTCATTTTTCATTTTCAAGGAAATGTAGTGTGATTCAGTGGTAAAATGATATAAGTACACTGTCCACATGGCATTAATTTGGAGTCAGATGCCAAGAACAATAAGCTACATAACCCTCCAAGCCATCTCCTGAGAATCACTTCCATGTACAAATACAAATTAACATCTGAATATTTAACATTTTACTGCTAATTAATAACAATACATTTATATGCTGCTTGACTCTCAACAACTTCAGTAGGTTTACACAATTACAAATTCACCAAATTATAAAGAGATTTCCTTTTGTTAAATTGCCCTGAAAAAATCATCAGCTATTTCACAGATATTGGACATAATGCAATTTACATAAATTTATTCCAGAAAAGCTTTATGGAGTCCTTAATAGTCCTTAATACTTTATTTCCTTGAGAATTGCCTAATTTCATTTTACTTAATCATATCTTATTTCTATTATTTATGTTAGATGTATTTATAAGACCTACGTAACTGCTCACTTATTTATTTTATTATTTATTAATTTTATTTATATCCCGCCCTTCTCCCGAAGGACTCAGGGCGGCTTACAGGCAGTTAAAAACACAAAGCACATAAAAC